>JAUTWP010156373.1:5000-11134 GCA_033042655.1 Cyathermia naticoides
TAAATAAAACAAATGACGTCCAACAGCCGCTGATAAGATACAAATAAATGTGCCCTAGTGGCGTCATTAAACAAAATAAACTTTACTGAACGTTTTTTTTTTAGTAGAACAGGTCGTCTGTGACGTGTAAAGCATGCAGGTCACGTGCTCCGAACTGTTAAACTGTGAAAATGGCTGTAGGCAATGTTTTCGTTGTGGAAGCGGTCGTATATTATGATGAGTAAGGTTACGGTAATATGACTAGCAATATAAAGAAGACATGAGCCAGAAAACTGGAGCCAGGAAAATACATTCCTTACTAAATTGCGTTCTTCCTCTTGTACATCAAACCACCATCAAATTATAAATCGTATATTTTTGGAACTGAATTTAAAATATGCAAATCAAGTCAGGTCATAGGGTTTAATGTCTACGTTCTGAGTCAGGCTGTTATAGGAGACGCCTGTCTTGGACCTAGGTTATGACATCAGCCTGAAATACAAATCAAGTCTAACGTATTAACGTCTACATTCAGAACAAGGTGTCTTGAGTCCCGGTTATGCAAATTAAATGGTAAATATAATTACTGTTAGGCGGTGGAACAAAAACAATAAAGTGAGGCGGCTATGAGGAGAGGGTTTCGAAGGGTGTTCCTCTCCTAAACGGAGGAGGTAGTATTATATAGCCTTTTTATGTGTATGTGTGTGGGTTGTTGTTTTTAGGGGGGGTTGTAAATCAATGTCTTAGATAGTACTCTCTGGTGGCTTTTCATAAGTTTGTAATGAAAAGGAAGATCATTGTTTGGTATAAAAAAAATTCCCCTTCTCAGACGCCAGTCCTATATGTTTCATTTCTAATAGTTGCTAGTAACACAAAGTGCTGGGATGTCGTTAAACAAACATTCCTTTCCTTTCAAGCCCGTGATTCTGCACGGGTAGTTCAGTTGTTAGCGCATGCGCAGTTCTCCGAGTGGTCGTCTGACTTCGCATTCTCCCCGTGCGACTTTAAACAAATACCTTTCGTTCCTACACTTTGGTCTTTAAGCGAGCAACTTGAAAAAAGAAACCACCAAAAAGCTGATATTTGCTCAGAAGTTTCGAGAAGGTTGCATCGTTCTCTGAGGGTTTGGGAGAGGCATGAAAGAAATTTTTCACATCTGTGAGTGAACGTAGCATAGCATCTGTGCAACGCCTAACCCTCTTCAGTGTTGGGTCGAAGAGAGTCCATTGAGGATCGAACACGCCTACCAGAGCATCTCAGATTACGGAAGAGTTTTAAGATAGTTAGCATCTGTCACAGAAAGGATGAAATAAACAAAGGAAAGATTGTTTAATACTCCCAGCACATTGTTTTAACTTGCGGCTATTGGCTGCAGCCTACCTCCCACTGGGAGTGGCTTGTGGTTTTGTCAGTAAAAAAGTAAAGTTTGTTTTATTTAACGACGCCACCGGAGCACAATAATCTTATCATCGGCTATTGGACGTCATTCGTATGGTCATTTTGACACATTTCTGTTTTAGAGAAAACCCAAAGCTACTCTTCGCCTAACATTTCTGTTATCGTTCTGAAAAGCACATCATTGTATAATACAAGTCTAAGAGGGTTTAGACAAAGCCATCATGACGTGTATAATTTATGAATTCGTGAAAACAATCATGATACGTTATTTGCCCGTAGGGGAGCGGGGTGTAGCTCAGTCGGGTAGCGTGCCCACCTTTGAAGCGGTTGGTAGTCGGATCGATCCTTCTCAGTGGCCCCATCAGCAGTTTGGGCTATTTTCTGCACCAACCAGTGCTCCAAAACTGGATTATCAAAGGCCGTGGTATGTGTTGTCTTCTCTGTGGGAAAGTGCATATAAAACACCACTTGTGCTTATCGAAAAGAGTAGCCTATTTGGCGGCAGCGGGTTTCCTCTAAAAGAAATGTGTCAAAATTACCAAATGAATGACGTCCAATTGCCGATGATAAGATAAAAATCAATGTGCTCCAGTGGCGTCGTTAAATAATAAAACAAACTTTTTTAAAATTATTATATGCGTGACACCTACTAGACAATGACTGAACACTGTGATCTTGTCTTTTTTACTGTTAATACATGTACGTTCACTGGGTGGGCATATCAGTTGTCACTGCTTTCATTGTTTATCAGAACGGGAGCGTTTTATGCTTACAAGGAGCGTCACGAGGAGGTGCTATGATAAATCAAAACTTTAGGTCAATTAATAGGCCAGGTTCAAAGGAGTATTACATGCTAGAAGATTACACCTATAGATGTCATTTTAAATAGATATATAGCTGTTGTATTCTTATAATTATGTACAAAATAGGCCAACTATCGTCACCAAGTGTCCACCTTTTAATATAATATGATGTATAGTTCTTTTGAATGTATGTATGCACATATACTGACAGACATGGAAAATGCAGCACCAACCTCGTGTTATTGAATGCGTTTTTAGAAATTTTCAAAAAGTGTGCTCCGAACAATAATATGATTTCAGCACGTGCACAAAGTATAGTTTGACTTGACGTTCTTTCCTATATTTCAGAACGCATCTCCACAAAACAAAAAAATAAATGAGACAAATAAGTCAGTGCTGCATTTTCTATGGCTGTCAGTATATAATTATTTTATGAACTCCCGTTGTCATCTTGTGATTATTATAAATATTCATTGTACAAACTTTCCTCCTATGATGTGATCTGAAACGTATAATCATTCAATTACCATATAACAAGATCTAATAGTGAATTTATATAATTGAGCACATTGATTTTTATCTTATCATCGGCTATTTGACGTCATTCATATGGTAATTTTGACACATTTCTTTTAGAGGAAACCCTCTGCCGTCACATAGGCTACTTTTTTCGATAAGCAGCAAGGGATCTTTTATGTGCACTTTCCCACCAACAGGACAACACATACCACGGCCTTTGCTGAACCAGTTGTGGACCACTGGTTGGAACGGAACGGAATATAGCCCAATACAGAAGTCACGAACTTACCATCTTTCTCCTTTTAATATTTTTTACATTGTACATTTTATTTTAATTCATACGTTTTCAGTTTTATCATAATAATTATATGTACTTTTTGTTCTTGAGGTGAACGAATTTGTTGCAGACTAACTTGCCAATACAGAGGTATAGTAATTTTGTTAAAGAATATGTCGCACGCTATGCCAAATGGTACCTAATATCGTGACTAGTCAGACCTATAAAATAAAATACATTGCCCATAACTATGATCCTGTCTTAGACCACGGAGATAACTGATCATGGTTGGGTCCAAGACAGGCGTCTGCTATAAAAGTTTGTTCTCAATGTAGATGTTAAATCTTTTGACTTGATTTGACATAACGATGAATAATTTGAAATGTCATTATACTCATTCACGTTATGGTGAAAAATCAATGGTAAACGATATGAAACTCTTTCCTCGTGGACACATTTGCAGTTTTTGCTATTTTCCGTTCCATCCAGTGGTTAACAACTGGTTCATCAAATGCCGTGGTGTGTGTTGTCCTGTCTGTAGGAAAGTAAATATATGACACCTTGCTGCTTGTTGGGAAAGAGTAGCATGTGTGACAGCAGCGAGTTTTCTCTACAGACATGTGTTAGAATGATCATAATTATGTATGACGCCCAATAGCCTATGATAAGATAAAAATCAATGTGCTTCAGTGGCGTCGTTAAATAGAAACAAACTTTAACTTTAACTAAACATTAAAACATATAACCATATTAAAATTAATCTGAACATGTTGAAACCCATCTAACCATATTGAAACATATTGAAACTCATCTCACCATATTGGAACATATTTATTTAAACATAATATATTGAAACCCATCTAAACATATTGAAACCCATCTCACCATATTGGAAGATATTTATTTAAACATAATATATTGAAACCCATCTAAACATGTTGAAACCCATCTAAACATATAAAAACAGATCTAAACACATTAAAATAGATCTAAAGTAAACATTTAATTCGCCCACATCGTATAATCCGGTGAAGAACGCTTTATCTTATCTGGTGCACCGACCAGTTGTTGCACGGAAGTCATCTCGTTCAATCCTCTGGCCTTTAACTTCTCTATTGGCCGTTTCAAGCGTCTCGCATGTACGTAGCCGTCTCTTGTGTGTAACGAATCCCCCGACACAAACACACACCGGCTTACGCACCTCTCACTACAGCTATTATCTTCTCCACTACCTGTTGAAAATTAGCCGTTATCACATTTCAAGGCTTGTAGAAATGCACAGTGCTCAATGAAAACAAGCCCCCGTCTATGCGAAGACAATACGCGGGCTCGGAGCCGCTGGCTTCCACGGCTGACGGACACACAGCTAATATTCCAGTTGAATTGATTTCCTAGGTTCGGGCATTCTGCGAGTTCGCTCGTTGTGATTTACTCCTCTCCCTTCGTTTATATACGACTCAATTTTCCTGATGGTTTTGCACTGGAATTCTTCTGTCTTTTCTTCTCTGTGTGGTAAATTAATAGTCAGGAATAACCTTGCTGTGTGTGTGTCGCGCGCGTCGCATACACTTCACACGTGATTTCACCGCGGTATGCGGGCGCATGATCCCACTGCTTGGGTTTCAGTTAACGAGGGGTGCTAGAAGGTTTGTAGAAAGGAATGAATGCTTCGTTGGTTGGTGTTCTTTGAAGCCAGTTTTTTGTTGTTTACAGTGCCGTTGTTTATAGTTATTCATTCATGTATAAACAGAGGGTTAGCTTGGTGGTAGAGTTAAAGTAAAGTTTGGTTTGTTTTACGTCACTAGAACACATTGATTTTTATTTTATCATCGGCTATTGGACGTCATTCATATGGTCATTTTTACCACATTTTCTTTAGAGGAAACCCATTGCCGCCACATGGGCTACTCTTTCCGGTAAGTAGCAAGAAATCTTTTATAATTATGCACTTTCCCACAGACAGGACAGCACATTCCACGGCCTTTGATGAACCAATTGTGGAGGACTGGTTGGAACGAAAAATAGCCCAAACTGCAGATGGGTCCACTGAGAAGGATCGATCCGACGACCGACCGCTTCAGAGGCGGGCACACCACCGACTGAGCTGTGTGTGTGTGTGTGTGGGGGGGTGTCTTAGGATGGATACCTTTGAAAATTTAAAACTGTTGATACACTCGGGCCGTCAGATTACAACACATGAGAAAAATGTGTACAATGAATATGAAAACGCACCACCTATTTGTGTTGTTTCAAGCAAATTAACTGGAAATGCTGTTCTGTAATTCAAACAATTTTATTCTCATGAGGGAGTTTAAAGTTATAAACGAAATTAATTGTAATCTATTTTATTTTAAAAAATCCGACTTTCGTTTTATGAAAAGATGTGTTTATAGTACGTTGATTTCTTTTTCAAGTTTTTAGATATTCTCGTGCATAATTTAAAATGTCTATAATTTTTATACTACTATATTGCTACTTATGTACGATACATGTACAATGTTATTTTATTGGATATCTAATTCAATATGGTGTTTAAAAAACCAATTAGATACGGTTTCCTTAATCAAGCAATACACTAATTATTTATACTTTTATTTTTATGTAGAAATACGTTTCCTAGTTTCCCTCATTTTGTGAGGGAGCGGGATGTCAGCCAACGAGATAGCAGCCAACGAGACATGCTGAAACTTAATTTTCCTAAACCTCAGATATTTATAATTATTGATAATTATAATTACTGACTTTCCATTAAAAAATTACGAACCGATGATAAACGATGCAACATGATAACTATAATAACCGACTGGTCCATCATAGGCCGTGGTATGTGCTATCCTGTCTGTGGGAAAATGCATATTATAAAAGATCCCTGTGGCGGCAGCGGGTTTCTTTTTAAAAAGTGTATGAAAATTACCATATGAATGACGTCCAATAGCCGATGATAAGATAAAAAAACAAATCAATGTGTTCCAGTGGCGTCGTTAAACAAAACTTTCTTTCTATAATAACCAGTGGCGGATCCAGAAATCCCATTTAGGGGGCCCACAATGACAAGCCTAAGTGACACAAACGTTCCCAAAAATATTTACAACGTCAAAAATAGAAAAATCGCAAAATTTAGGGGGGAGGGGGGCCGGACACGGGAAAAAAGGCCAAGA
>JAUTWP010156484.1:0-11132 GCA_033042655.1 Cyathermia naticoides
GTGCAAGCACAATTTTGCACTCGCCATTTACAACAATGCAGGAAAGTAGTTTGCAGACGCCTAAATTTTTATTGAAAACCGGTCTATTTTCATTTCCAATACTGAAATTTTCGTTTCCTTTATTGAAAACCGGTCTATTTAGTTACAGGTTCTAACATTTTATTTAAAAAAAAAAAAAAAGAGGAAACGATTTTTTGAGGCGGAATTTTTTTTTGAAAAGGGCGGATTTCCGCGTTTCGGCGGACATTTCACACCCCTGATTACTAGAATACGGAACTCGCTGCTGCCATATTATAGGCTACTCTTTTTATTATTATTATTTTTTTTTTAGGTATTGAGGAATCTTTTCTGCAAGTGGCTAAAAAGTTGGTGAAAATGTATGAAAACAATCCCAACTGTGGACTAAACCACGCCCAAATGCAGGAGTCACAGGATATATTCAGCACGGGCGACCATGTGAAATTACAAGACTCTGAATCACACACAACCAAACAGTCAAACACTTGTGGATGTTGACATCATTTGTTTAGAAAACATTACTCATTATAAAGTCGCAATTGTCTTGAGGTTGATATAATTTGTTTAGGAAATATTACTAAAGTGAAAGTGAGGCTATTGAATAGTCGCTATTTTGTTGATGTTGATATAATTTGTTTAGAAAATGCTACTAAAGTGAAAGAGAGGCTATTGAATAGTTGCTATTTTGTTGGATGTTGATATAATTTGTTTAGAAATTATTACTAAAGTGAAAGTGAGGCTATTGAATAGTCGCTATTTTATTGGTTGATATAATTTGTTTAGAAAATATTACTAAAGTGAGGCTATTGAATAGTCGCTATTCTGTTGAGGTTGATATAATTTGTTTAGAAAATACTACTAAAGTGAAAGTGAGGCTATTGAATAGCAGTCGCCATTTTGTTTAGACTGTATATGAATTACAATGATTAACATAAAGATAACATTACAAAAATATCATTTCAGCCATTACATACAAACTACAAATAATGAATTGGATCTGTATATACATTGAACAAGAACCATATACATTATACATAAGAGTTTTAACTTAAGCAAAACATACCAATGGTGCACCACACTATTATTATAACATGTATATACAATGTGCTATCAAATAGCAATCAGATTTTTTTGTTAATAACTATTGTTTAGCAGTCATTACTAAAGATAAAGCGAGACTGTTGCTTCAACCCAACGGAATGGTGATTTTTAATCATTTATTTAGTAAACATTACTAAAATAAAAATGAGCCTTTCGCAATCAATTAGAATCATGCTATATCTATATTAGTTGTTTAGATATTTTGATATCAGTTGTTTAGTTAACATTACTACAGAGCTCGGATTTAAGAATTTTTAACCCACAGCAATTTAGAAAATATTTTTCTGTGGGTGAAAGACTCACTGACGGCAATTTTCATTCAACCGAAGGTAATTTGTTAAAATTTTAAAATTTCAACAAATAAACATAACAGAAGTTATTTTACCTTTGGCTAAAAACTGCCACCAGTGAAGCACCTCACCTAAGGCAATGTATACAAAACCAGTGGCAAATGACACCATTAAATTCGAGCCCTGTAGGCCCTACTATATAGTTAAAGTAGGGCTGTCGCTTCAACAATTAGAATTATGATTTCGATATCGAATGTAAGCATTACTGAAAATTATTAATTGTTTGGGAATGTTCCTTAAATTAACTTTTTTTACCGTATGAACAATAATAACAAAACTACTAAGATCTATTAGGAATGATTTTAATATTTAAAATTGATGTTCTAAGTTTGTTTTGTGCATATTATTATTGTACAGTAGCAGGCCTTTCAAATTAAGATGATGGCCGGTGGGCTCCTGCTCCAACTACTTTTCTCTCAACAACCAACAATATTATTATTAATATGCATATTTTTTGTGACAGAATTTACATGATGCCTAAGTATTGTGGTGCCTACTACTTTAACTTGATCCCCCTCTATTCACAAACAATTTGAAAGCCCTGCAGTAGGCTAATAAATTTGGAGGGGAAGTTGTTATATTGAAGTATTCAGATGTTTAAAATATGGAAGAAAATCACCAAAAATCTTCACAGAGAAAGTGCCAGTCTTTTTTTTTAAATATTTAACCATTTAAAATATATCGTACCTTTGTTTGATGGCCACCACCTCCATTCTTCAGCTGTACCATAATTAAGTCACACGAAATGTGCTACAACCGCTATTTGCCGCCATCACCGAGTTATAGTGCTTTTCGCATTACCTAATTACGGTACAGCAGACAGTGGTGGATATAGGGGGCTCCCTTAATTTTGCAATTTTGCAATTTTTTATGTTGTAAATATTTTCGGGAATGTTTGTGGCACTTAGGCTTGTCATTGGGGGCCCCCTTAAATGGAATTTCTGGATCCGCTACTGGCAGATCATTACGGCAAAAGAATGTTGTGTGGTGGTCATCAAACAAATGCACAAGATTCTAAATGTGTAAATATTTTTAAAAAACCAAACTGCCACTTTAATGGTTCACATGTGGGAGATTTTGTTCTATTTTTCTATCGTGTATATTTTTATATTTTTGTACAGTTTGTGATGGGATATTTCGTGATTATTTATGCTTTGTTACATATAAATTATATTTCCAATGGAACTTTTTTCATGGATTTTTTCTTCATGTTTTTGAGTGGGAAGGGGGGTGAAGTTTTATGTACAGTGAAAATCCTCTAAACCGAACCCTCGATAAACCAAAATTCCCTCAAAACCAAACTTATTTCTTGGTTCTATATTTACACGTCTTTAACCACTGTTTGTTCAGTTTTTCTCAACACTGAAAAAATGTGATAAATATGCTTTAATATTAATAAAACCACAATGTTGTCTTATTATAATTATAAACCTGTGACCTTGCATATCAAACCATTAAAAAGTAGTAGACCTTGTAAAAATAAATTAAAACTTTTTTGTATTTACTGTATCTACTTTTATAAACCTTTAACCATGTTATAAACATATCATTTAAATTTACATACATATTTACATAAATTTATATACACCTGTTAATATACATATCAGTGAATTGTTTACAAATGTTTAAATTTATTTACACCTACTAGTATTTATTAATTAATAAACATTAATTATAGTAGTGTATAGTTTACAAAAAAAAACACCCTTATTTACCTTTTTTTTAAATTAATTACAGTATTTTAAATTTAATTAATAAATCCACCACTGATATCAGATTATAGAATACACACGGGTACATCATTTAAATGCAGTGGCGCATAAATTAAAATTCTGCGTAACCCATTAATGGCTTACGCAAAAAATATTTGCGTAACCCTTTTCGTTTGTGTAACCCTTTTTTAAAAATTAATAATGAAATTTATATTTTTTATTTGGGTTTGTAATTATAAATATGGTACAGCAGATCATTACTTGCGTTACTCATTACTCATTCATAGTGGTCTATTTATCCATTTATATAATAATCACAATAACCATATACAGGTCCATTTAAATATTACCTAACACTCGAGATGGCGTGGGATGGGTAGATAATGTAATGCAGCATATCATAGTCTAGCACTGCATGGTGAGGAGCCATTTTAATTTTGACAAAAATGTGACAAGCCTGGTTGAGTCAAAATTGAGTTTTTCATTGATTATTATGGGTGGCGTATTATAATACTGATATTTTAAGATATTTTTTTTAAATAACCTCACTAATTATCATTCATGTCTATGACAGATGATGTTTACGACACAAGTGCCTAGATTATAATAATTTAGGCACAAGCAGGGGCATAGCTAAGTGCCTACACTCAAATTTAGCATTTTTTGGGGGGAATTCCAAGAATAACCTATTTGAGAATTCTGTACCAAATCGTATGGCAATTCATTGCGCCTACACACATTTAATGTCTAGCTACTCCCCTGACAAGTGTCATAAACATCGTCTGTCATGGACACGAATATAATATTCTGTTTATTACCGTAGAATTGCCTAACTACGGTAAATGAACACGCCAATTAATCTTTACAAACTAACAATGTTTCAATGTCGACAGAGTACTGGTATTTTTGTTCATTGGTGTCATAAAAACTTGATCTCAACCCATTCAAAAGTGATGTCATATTTATGTACTCTTACGACAGCAAATTAAAAAGGTGTACTCTTACGATGGCTAATCATTAAAGTAATCTGCCAAGAGGACATACGATAAATATGACCCTTGTTATTCTGGTCCTCGTAGGTAATAAACTTAGTTATGCAATTCTTGAAAAATACGGATACAAAATTATAAATGTTGGTTGCTGTGATGCTTTCCCATGGTTCCTGCACATTTGTCAGCACATTTAATACCTTATAAAGACTTTCAATACCAAATTTTAGAAAGTTTTAGATCTATAATTGCAGCAAATGTAACATACAAAATAACCCTCGACCGACATGTGAGTCCCCCACACAGATATTTCTGTAAAAAACTCAGAAACGAGAGGTATTCTCTGGGTGCCTTTCTGCCACTTTTTTCAACAGTATCCCTGCTCTTTGGCTATGATTGTGGTTCATGTGATGTTTACATCAATTCACTATCACCTGTTGACATTGCTCCATATATTTGGAATTTTAAGACCATTTTAAGACCTTCCACAGAAAAGGTACCATTTTAAAGACTTTTTCAAGGCCTTGGAAATTCACAATACAATATAAGCCTTTTTAAGGATGTGCAAGAACTATGTTTCCATGTATTTGTTTATCACCGGTGCTTGTTTTATAAAGTGTGGCAACATGGGAAAACCAATCTCATGGTGAAAATTTTGATAATTCTGTTTTGATGTAAGAAAAATAACAGATTAAAATTAGTGTAACAACACCCAAGCACTACAGATTAAAATAGTGTTTTAATTATTCAAATTTAATTAAAACTAAGACATTTTAGATTTTGAATCAAATAGTTATTTAGATGAATCTTAGTCACATATTGCACTTTTTGGCATGATTTTGTAAAACAATAAATATTTAACCATTTATAATATATCTTGTACGTTTGATTGATGCGCACCACATGCCATTCTTCTGATGCAACGATTTGCTGTATCATAATTAGATCACACGAAATACACTATAAATGGGCGAGGCGACCTGCCTTCGCGAACTCATAGTGCTATTCATGTGACCTAAATGATACAGCAGATCACAGCATCAGAAGAATGGAGCATGGTGCACATTAATCAAACGTACAAGACATATTACAGTGGCGGATCTAGGCCTTTTTTCCCGGGCCCCCCTAAATTTTGCGATTTTTCTATTTTTTACGTTGTAAATATTTTCGGGAACGTTTGTGTCACTTTCTGGATCCGCCGCACTGGTTTGAACAGAAATAATATGTGCTGTCCTGTCAGTGGGAAAGTACATACATGTTTATGAAAGATCCCTTGCTGCTTATTGAAAAGAGTAGTCTAACCAGTTTCTGCCATTGAATTTTTACTATCGGTTTTAATTATCAGACTGCAACAAAAATATATGGCATAGGGACTTGAACATTTCAGAATATGTTTACATCATATTATTGTTGACTAATTAGTGTAAAGTTACAAAGAAATATGTTGGTTAGTTGTAAAATTGTATAAAGTTCAGGACGTTTTTGTTTGGCCACCCGGTATATATATTGATCGGCCAAGAAGACGAATGTTTAACATCACTTTACTTGTATTGCAGGGATCAAAATTCAACATACGCCAGGCTGCGTGCGACAAGACGCTCTACGACGAGATGCGACGTCGATGTTGGAGGAAAAAGCCTTGTCGACGTTATGCCAGGTACTACTACGACGTGGTGCGAATCGAAGGTAAAAAGTACTACGACAACATGCCTGCTCCACCTGCGGGTTTCTGCGATAATAGCAATGTACAATATTGCCTAAAGTATTTTGTATGATTTAGCTGTGTCAAGGAATTGAATAAACTCTGTTTCTAAGCTCAGACAGCCTTACTAATTGAGCGTCATAAATGTAGTTTGTTTTATTTAATGACTGCACTGGAGTACGGAAGCGTATTAAGTTTGTTTTATTTAATGACTGCACTGTTTCAATATATGTTGTCTATAAACAGATCTAACAACAATCATATGACGATACTACTGCCTCGTGGCTTTATTGTAAGCTGCCATGTTACAGAGACCCGGATCACCCGGGACCATACACTGTACATCATGTATCTAATATAGGGACCAGTCATTATTGTAACATCTTTCTTTTTTTAATAAAGAAATGAAAAAGAAAAGCTGACTCTTGTCTTATGTTCGATACTCATGAACTTGTCTTCGAAAGACTTAACCATTACTAAATTAAAATTGATAACCAGTGAGCTATCTGCTCTTAATCTTAAATGTCCTTCATCCATCCTATCTATCTATCACCTAGTTTACTTTAATGTCCAAGAGTCACACCTTGACCTTTAGCACTTAATATTTATATTTATAGTCCTTGAGATATACTGGAATTCTACTCTCTCTCCCAGAACGAGTTGTCACTGGCATCTGCATATGTGATCTCATAGGCGATTTCACAGGTGTACTCCTTTGCATTTCCACCGAATTGTCCACAGACATCTTAGGTGTAGGTGAATTTTCCACGATAAGTTTTTGTTTCGCAGAATCATTGTTCACGCGCACTGGTGTCAATGGTTGTTCATAAACATCAGTTTTCGAACTAATTGCAACTGGTGGTTTCTCTGGCGTTTTTCTCAAGTGGACTCTGTTTCTTCTATAAACACCATCTGAGGTTTCTACTTCATATGACCTTTCATCTAGTCTGTTATTCACTATTGCTTTTTTCCACACTTTTGTTTGTTGAAATGGTTTCATTCTCACAACATCTCCTTCTGAAAGTGGTTTCAATTCTTTTGCTGCTCTGTTATAATAATGTGCTTGTTTACTTTGTCTGTCTTTGAGCTTTTCTAGTTCAACATCCTCGTTAACTGCTCTCTGTTTCAACAAAGTACTTGCAGTTGGAAGAAGTGTTCTTGTTCTTCTGTTCATTAATCGCTGAACTGGACTGGAACCTATTCCTTGTGTGGGTGTATTGCGATAATCCAACAACGCCATGTACTGATCTTCACCAGAATCTTTTGCCTTTCGAAGCAACCTTTTTGCAGTCTTTACTGCCGATTCCGCTTTCCCATTTGCTCTTGAATTGTATGGAATGGAAGTGTTATGTTCAAAATCCCACTGTTTTGCAAACTTAACAAATTCTTCTGCAGCAAATTGCGGACCATTGTCACTGATGACTGTCTCAGGTATTCCATACCTGGCAAACTGTGCTTTCAATTTGTTTATCACTGTACTTGCTGTTGTGTCATATAGTCTATCTATTTCCCAAAAGTTGCTATAATAGTCCACAACAACTAAGAAATCTCTTTTCTCAATTGTGAACAGATCAACTCCCACCTTTTGCCACGGTCTCACTGGAATCTCCTGCGGCATTATGGTTTCTTTTTGCTGTTCAACCTCATACTTGCAACATGTTTCACATCTTGATATGTACTCCTTAATGTCACTAGACATACCTGGCCAGTACAAACTTTCTCTCGCACGTCTCATACATCCCTCTATGCCAATATGCGATGTGTGAATTCTTTGCTTCATCTATTCTCTCATGGTTTTCGGAATAACTACTTGTTCCGAACGAAAAATGTATCCATTCTGGACTGAAAGTTCATCTCTCATGTGGAAATATGGTGAAACTTCCACTGGAAAGTCGTTTTCATTTTTTGTCTCCGGCCATCCTTTAAGAATTACTCTCTTTAGTTTCTGCAATGTGTCATCCTTTTCTGTTTCACTTCGAATCTGTTCCAACCTAACACTTGTAATTGGCAAAAACCTTGCCATGTTAATATGTTCGAAGTCAACGTCATATTCTTTCAGTGTATCAGGTAAGTACGCCCTTGATAGTGTATCTGCGAGTTTCATCTCCTTCCCTTTCTTATAAGAAATCTGCACGTCATACTTCTGCAATCTTAGGAGCATTCCCTGAAGTCGTCTCGGAGCACTGTGAAGTGGCTTCACGACTATGTTTTCTAGTGGTTTATGATCACTCTGGACATATACACGTCTTCCATAAGTATACTGGCGAAACTTTTCAAGTGAGTAGACCACTGCCAACATCTCCTTTTCTATCTGTGCGTAGTTACACTCACTGGTTGTTAATGCTCGACTAGCATAACACACTGGTTTTCCACATTGCAACAAAGCTGCACCAAGCCCTTTAGAGCTTGCGTCACACTGAATAGTCAGTTCTTTGGATGGATCATAATAGGCTAGCACAGGCGCCTCTGTCACCATCTGCTTTACTCTCAGAAATGCTTGCTCCTGAGCTTCTGACCACAACCACGGAGTATCTGTTCTTGTTAACCGATACAACGGTTCCAACACTTCAGACAACTTTGGCAAGAACTTAGCCAAGTAGTTAACGAACCCGTTAAACCTCTGTATTTCTTCCACGTTTTGTGGGGTCTGCATATCTACCACAGCACGAATCTTTTCTGGGTCAGGTTTCACACCTTTATCCGTTATAACATGTCCCAAGAACTTCACTTCTTTCTGACACAGTTTCACTTTGTCTTTGTTTATTTTCAAGCCGCGTTCTCGACATCTTTCTAACAAACCTTGTAGTTTTTTATCATGATCATTTTGAACTTCTTCATCAGTGTCTCCTCCTCCATAGACAATGATATCATCTGTGACACAAAGTACTCCTGGAAGATCCTCTAAAGCCTGATGTAAATGTTTCTGAAATATTTCTGGTGATACACTCAGACCAAATGGTAGTCTACACCATCGGAACCGACCAAATGGTGTGTTGAAGGTAGTCAACAAACTGGATTCTTCATCAAGCACCAAGTGCCAAAAACCAGCACGTAAATCTACAGTAGTGAACATTTTCGCCTTTGACAGTTCTGGCAACATTCCATCAATAGTTGGCATCTCATAGTGTTCACGCTTCAACGCTTCATTAAGAGGTCGAGGATCAATACATATACGTATTCCTCCATTTTTCTTTGAAGTTACTACCAAAGTGCTCACCCAATCCGTAGGCTCTTCAACTTGTGTAATAACACCAAGTTGCTGCAATCGATCAAGCTCCTTTTTAAGATCATCTTTTACTGAAACTGGTACTCTGTTGTGATGAGACACAACCGGTTCGAAATTCTGGTCAACTTTCAAGTGGACTTTTCCAGGCATTGTCCCTAATTCACCCTCAAAAACATCTTTGAAGTTTTCAACAATACTCTCTGATTGTGTAAGACCAACATTCACCTTCGAAACACGTTTGAAGTTTTTTGAATTCACTGTGATTATCTGCATCTGCTGACTAGCACGAGCACCAAGTAATGGCATCAATTGCTTATCTACAACCATGAACTCAACATTGAATTTCTTCCTGGTCTGAGGATTTCTCACGATCAATCGACATGTACCTAATGGAGTAACCTCGGTCTTGTTCCACATCTGTAATGTTTTATTACACGGTGTCAACTGACGATCTCCAACATACAACTTTGGCAGAATATTAACTGACGCTCCGCAATCTACTTGAAAACGTACAGGAATTGCATCTATCGTCATTTCCGCAAAAATCTCCGATTTAGAAATTTCAACCTTCTGAACAGAATTCACAGCTTTTGACTTCGTATGAACAAATTGAATCCACTCACCTCCACTGGATTCCGAATCATCATTCACTATCACCGTATGCACTTTCTTTCCATTTTTTCGGCACATTTTAGCAAAATGGTTCTTTACACCACAAGAATTACATTTTTTCCCCCAAGCTGGACATTGCTCACGATCAAATGGATGCTCTTTTCCACAAAACTTGCATCTACTACTGCGTGATGACTTGTGATCAAACTTTGAACTCGAATATCTGTGCTTTGTCTTTACTTTGTGGACATCTTCAGTGCCAACTGCACCACTCATGGCCTTAAATCTTGAAGCAGTAGCCTCAGAGCCTTTACACGTATCAATGCATTTCTCTAATGTCAGGTTACGTTCCCTCAACAGTCGCTTACGAGTGTTTTGGTCTGAAATTCCAATTACCATTCGATCTCGAATTAAAGAATTTCGTAAACAGTTACAGAAGTTACAAGTTTTTGCTAGAGTACGCAATTCTGTCACATAACCATCTATGGTTTCACCATCTTTCTGTATCCTGTTGTTAAACACGTACCTCTCATAGGTTTCATTTATCTCACCTATTGTGAATGCATCAAACTTCTGAAAGATAGTTGGTAAGTCATTTTTATTCTCATCCTCTGTGAACTGCATTGCATTATACACCTTTAATGCTTCCGGCCCTACCGCATGTAGAAACATTGCCGTTCTATATTCAGCAGTTTGTTTATCTAATTCTGTTATAATCTCATAATTTTTCCACATTTGTTTCCACATCTTCCAATGTTCTGCTACATTCCCAGTCATATTTAACTTGGCTGGAGGGGCGATGTTAGGCCGTTGCGCCCTAGAAGTGGCACCAATTTCGTCGTCGCTCATTTTAAAATTTTACAGTTCGCCGATAATTTGTAATCGAATCTAAAGGAAAGTGCACTGGTAATACATCAAGTATTTCAGTCTATATTGGGACGGGGAAACATCTTACCACCATGTTTCAATATATGTTGTCTATCAACAGATCTAACAACAATCATAATGTGAATACTAAACCTTTGCCAGAGATTATTGGCGGCCATTTTTAAAGATGGCCGCCATTGACCCCTTTTCACCAATGTGATTGATGGGGATTTTTAGTATGTTATTTAGGAGACATAGCTCGGCGTCAAATTCACTCACGTTTACAACAATTTCTGATATAAAAGCATAAGCCTCTAATTTCTGTAAAACAAATAAACGTTTGTTGCCATTTGTGACGCACAGGATTCCTCTGAATGGATAATACATTGTTTCCAAAGTCGGCAATTCATCTATTCTTAAACCTCCATAAACTATATCTTCAAATGTGTTTACTGTTTCAACATATGTTGTCTATCAACACCTAGTTTACTTTAATGTCCAAGAGTCACACCTTGACCTTTAGCACTTAATATTTATATTTATAGTCCTTGAGAT
>JAUTWP010156595.1:0-21542 GCA_033042655.1 Cyathermia naticoides
GTGAGTACTACAATGGATGCCAAGCTGTGGGGCTCTGCAAAAGATCTATGCCTGACAACCCAGTTTGCGACACTTACAGGACAAAGAATATAAAATACAACCAATTGATCGAACGCTGAAGAAGTTGCTCTTTAACTATAAAATGTTATTTCATTGGACGTCTTCATTTTTTGGTATCTTTATTAGTACTATGTACTTTATTACTAGTACAAGATTACTAATAGCCATTTTATAGTTTAGGAATAAGTATGAATTATAATAAAAAGGGTGCTAAACAAAATTAAAGAATGTAAAATATTCATTTAACAATTTTTAATCCTTTCAAGATTGTCAAGTTTCTGTTCACTAATATTTTAGAAATTACTTTGAAATATACTTATTCTAATTTATAGTATTAGTAATGAAGAAATTATTGAGAATTAAAAAAGCATAAATGCTATTCAGTTACCATATATGATCCATAGGCATGGTCAAACATTTCCAGAACTTGTTCCCTGTAAAATAAAAAGGTTTCTACATGGGTTAAAATTATAAATAAAATTTTATAGTTTTTAAAAATTTAGTCATTTCATTGGTAGTTTAGGTCACGTGATACTGATAAAACAAGTATGCGAGATTAACAATTTCTGTTCTAGCGATTCCAGAATTTAAATAACGTTTTGGTATGACCAATTATTAAACCAGATATCTTGTGTTCAAATCGCTTTGTTTAATTATTGTATTGTGTTTAGATGCCTTTTAAATTGTGATATAGAGATGTCTGGCCGGTTAACCGCGGGGTCTTGGATTATTACATGATGACTATAACAATCTGTTTGCATAACCCTTCACAGTTGCTGATAAAAAATATTTAGTTTTTTGTTTATCAATAATTACGAAAGTGTTAGACCTTGCGAAGATATTCATTTGATGTAGCTTGAAACGAAATGTTTCGCAATTTGAATCCTGCCTTTTACCACCTTATTTTCTGTTTTGGCACCCCCTTATCGATTTTTGTTTAATGTTTATAAATTTTTGTTTTATGTTTAAAGTTGGGGTTAGGGTTAGTGATAGTTATAAAGCATACATAATAAAGAAAATCAAGTAAATTTCCAACTTTCGTAATGCAAAATTCACACCATATTTTGTCCATTTTGAATCTTCTTTGATGAACTCGGAACACTTCCGCTTCCAAAGCGATGCCGAATTATCCCAAACTCACATTCGACAATGATCGATTCATTCCGTAAGGATAGGTTAGCTGTGACATTTAAAAGCCTTAAATGTGTGGTCTAGTGGTAAGACTCACGCTCTTGGTCCCGATGGCATGGGTTCAAATCCCATTAGCGTCACATGGTTTCTAACTAGTGTTTTTAAGCACTAACTGATAATAGAACTAAGTGATAATCTTTAGAGTGATAAGTGCTGATTGATAATAGAACTCTTTAGAGTATTCTTTCCCATTCATCATTGAGTCATTCACTCCTTGAACCAGTATTTCACTAAGTTATAAAAAAACACAGGTAATCATTTTAAAACGTTTTGGTTGAATTTAACAAATTATTGAATATGGTACAAATAATTAAATACATGTATTTATAACATCAGTGCACATGCGCGGTAGCAATTTCCCGTAATACTACGCATTTCGATTTTATTCGAATACACAACTCAATATAACAGATATGATTTCAGATTCGGATACTTTTTGACTAGTGTTTACAAACACATAGCACATCAAACAAATAACGTGAACCTCCACATAAGAAAGTATAACCGTACTACTTCCTGTTCTTCTAGGTCTAACTTGGATTCCAACTTAATGTTGAAGTTCGAAGTTGGAACACCAACATCGTAGACCACTGAACCACGATCCATTCAGATACTCTTAGAAACTAACATATACGGTTGTTACACGCGTTAGTCAACTTAACAAACGTGATCAAGCTACCAATAATATGCCGTAATACCTGCAAGAAACCTTGGACAAGATCGTACATGTCCCATGTTGCTGGTACAATAGCCATTTTTCCCCTTTCAAGTGAACTCAGCGAGTTTGGAGTTTCGTTGTTTTCCGGTGGCGTGATGTATTATGGGAATCGGTTCAGAAAGGTCATTTATAAAAATTCTAAAAAAATAAATAATTCTGGAATTATAAAACGATGTAAACATGTTGTATAATGAGTGTACACTATATAATTGATTATACATATTTAATTTTAGTGAAACTAATTTTGTATATGTATAAATTTCTAGTGTAGGAAATCAGTAAGCATAATTATATTAAAAATCGTATCTCTGCTCAAAACAGAGCGCACGCTCAGGACGATAACAAGACGTTCTGTTTTTTGTTTGTTGTTTTAGTATCTCGTCTACAATCGAACTGTCTTATTATTAAACACTTTGCTATTTCCGTTCCAACCAGTGGTCCACAACTGGTTCATCAAAGGGGGTTGTATGTGCTGTCCTGTCTGTGGGAAAATGCATTTGCAAGATCCCTTGCTGCTTATTGGAAAGAATATTTCAAAATGACAATCACAATGTGAAAGTCATCCAATGACCACTGATAAAACAAAAATCAATGTGCTCCAGTGGCATAAGTAAACAAAACAAACTTTACTCCATCCAATGGAGATAAAGTGTTTTATTTTACAATGCCACAAGAGCACATTTTGTTCAATCATCGGGTATAAGAAAGTAAAAGTAGTTTTCCCTCCCTCTATCCAAGGCAGAGTCCATCATGGATATGTCCTGCCCAAGGGTTGGCATCCATTATAGGCATGATATGTCCTGCCCAAGGGTTGGCATCCATTATAGGCATGACAGTTAGCTGTTAAGATGATTTTCACCAAAACAAGATAAACTAGTTAGTAAAAAACACAAAAACAGTTGCTTTCAAAGTACTTTATACTACCAATATAGATACTTAGGTTTAATTATCCATATATATATATATATACATATATATATACACACACATCAGAAACAACTATGACCAGGCAATAGACGATAAAATGGACATGTTTATAGAAATATCTTAAAACATTTTGTATTTTAAGAATAAAGAAAGACAAAAATCCAACTACATAAAAAAGGACAGCACTAAATTGCATACTGCAAGTATGAGAACAAAAAAAATCAGAACACAACATCAAAATTTGTTGGGCAAAATCTAATGCTTTCAGTACCGGTACTTTTAATTTTCCTTTAATTCAATTCTAATTATTAAAAAATTGTAAGTGTTATTTTCATAATTCTGTATTAACTAAATCCCAAAGCTTGTACTTTTTATCAAATCAAACTCATTATAAAGACCACTCCTAAAAATGCTGTAAAAGGATTTACAAATGGTACTAGTATTTAGAAGTTTACTAACTAGACATACACTTTTAAAACAGTTTGGATTTGACTAGAATGTAATTTCTACACATGAGTCTTGACCAAATCTGATGTGAATTGTCAGTACACATGGTGGTCTTTATAATAAGATAAACTGTTAATAAACTTGTAATCCAAAACTATTAAATATATGTACATATGTATCTTAAAACAGATTTAACAGTCACTTGTTAGGCCATACACATAATTGTGATTGTGACAAGATGAAAACTATTATTGGAGGCAAGAATTGTTTTTTAAACAAGAATTAATAGGTCAAAACCACTTTATAACAAAGCAGTGGTGTAGGATTATAACCCTATTATAAGTAAGACTGTTTTATCCTACAAATACTGAGAGCAGATTTTGACTGTTTTAATAAGACTGGCCTTATATATGACAGACTGAAAAAGTAATTAATATTAAAAAACAGTTCAGGTACAACTGCTATATGACAGACTGAAAAAGTAATTAATATTAAAAAACAGTTCAGGTACAACTGCTATATCATCTTGAAAAAGGCTAAAAAGGACCAAAATCAAAATTTATATTAAAATAACCAGTATGTATATGGTACTTAACTTTCTAGAGTGATTTATATCCCTTCTAGAGGGATTTAAAAAAATATTAATCAATATATGCATGGCATAAAATTCTAATAGCATTTGTAATAATACAAACACATTATAAAACTGATAATAAAATGTAAGCATGTTTGAGTTTACAAGCCCTGATTAATACACAATTGGCATTAAACCAATCTAGCAGAAACTGCTTGTCATTATTGATAATACATTCAACATAGCTTCAAAAATTGACAACTAAGAGATTGCAGAAACATATAAGCAAAAAAAAGAAAGTTTAATACATAACATTTTGTTGAAATAATTTTACACAGTTAATTGTATTTTTGTTCCCATTTAACATAATGAGTGTCAAAAGTTGTACATGTGAAAAAAATGTGATGAAATATGGTACATTTATCAAATTTATTAATTTCTATGAAGCAGGCCAGTGCTACAACCTTTACTAGGTAACACTAAAGATGTTTTTACTACCTATGACCAGGTTTAATACAATTATTGTTTCTAATGAAGAACTGAGTGAGCAATGTGGACTGCAGTAGGGTAAAAATGTATGATGAAAATGATTGTCACTATCGTATTTCTAATGAGATCTTTTACATGGACAGCAGCACCTCTTATACAAAGCACTCAGTTTGACTATATTGCAACATAAATAAATATGTTATGTGAATACATTTTATATATAAAAACATTGCAGTGCTGATTGTAATGTATTCAATGAATATGATACGTGTTTATGATCGAATACCGGTAACAATTATGCCATGTTTTTGATGTAAGAAGTGAAATACAATTTAACAGAAACTATAAACTTGAATATTGATGTGCAGAAAAAAAGAATAAAATATGAAGTGTTTCTTTTTACATACAAATAACCATTAAAAATCTGAATGAAAGTTTATTTTAATTAAACATTTTAAAACTAAATCTGATTTTTAAGTACACATTCCCCTATTAGTTTTCTTTTAACAGCTAGACATAAAAAATTTATTATACATAAAATAAAATAAATGAATGTTTCTCATAAATCGGGTAAATATGTGGCAAGTTAATTTTTGTAAAATTTGAGCAAAGTGAATATGAAGCCAAATATTTCTAACAACTTATTTAAGGGTTAGGTGTGATGTTTAATAATGATTTTAAATATAATTCATGTAACTGAACAATATATGTGTATATACATATATAAAAATTCAATGACATTCCCCAGACCCCCCAGATTTTTAAATACATTTATTGTCTCTTGCTAAGTTTTACTATTTATGGTAAACAATAAACTCAATCTAAACCAGATTGGGATCCGTAAAGAGTGCAGATATAGACAGATTTCATTCAGTTACCGAGCTGGACGGGACTTTGAAATTGTGCTTGTCTACACAAAAAATGCTAAAAATGCCGGTGTTAACTTCTCATTATGAAAACTAACAAAAAAGCATTATGGGAACACAACATTTAATACGTAACTTCCATATAAACCAACTGAAAATGTTGTATTGTTGGTAGTTTCTAATTAAAAAAAAATACAAGAAGTTATCTGAGAATTCTTTGAGGTACATTATAAATGCTCACCAAATGTAAATGCTAGACAATCTGGCATGCAGAAAAAAGTTCAACAATAAAGTTGTTAGTTTACATGGAAAAGTAAACAAACACAACAATCAAAATTCAAACCATGCAAATAACTATGACAATCACGTAACATAGCAAAATGTTTTTTAAAAACATGAAAAAAGTAAACGTCAACCCGACAGTTCAACTTCAAATTATACCATCTCAAAAACTGGATAGAGTAAAACGAAAATAACGAACCTAATAAAGAATGGAAAAGGGAGACGGGGTAAAACACATGTTAAGATTGTTTTTAGGCAAAAAAACAATATATTTGTGACCAATGCTTTTATGTTAGGATTAGAAGAGGCAGGGTGGGGTACGGTTTAGGGAGATTTGTTATAATAATGTTCAGGTTGTGAAACCATTAACATTAATGGATGAAGTTCCTTTTGTGACAAATTGAGGGATATAATCATGTTACCTACTAACAAAAATGAACTTGCTTGCACTTATAACTTTTAAGCGTAAACTTTGAAGGAGTAAATTTGTTACATGTACCAAGTTTGACATCACATCTCCATTAAATTACTGCTGATGGTACCACATTCTGATTAGTCAAGTATAAAATAAACTTGTATCAATTGCATGACAACCAGATCATGTGTATACATTAGAAAGTAGGCTTTGTAATTTAAACATCAAATACAGATTAAGATAATCACAATGGATGAAAATTATTATTTGTCACTTTTGTGTATCAGTAATTGTTACGGTAAATAAGTTTACAATAAAGCAAATATTGAAGTTTTAATGGGTTTTTTTACAAATAGCTTGAAGCAATAGAAGAAAATAGCTAAAAAGCATTAAGAAGATAGCATGATTTGATTTTCTATGAAACAAACAGTGTAGGGGTAATTAGATCACAAGTATTGCAATTTGTTGAACAAAACTGTACACGCATTTATCACACAAGATTTAGCCATCTTATCACCTTGGCTCATAAACATAATAATCTGTACATAATGTGCAATAATTTATAATATAACCTTTGTAACACTGTACAGTATGAATATGATCCATGGAAATCAAAGGCAAAATATAAACTCTGAACATGTTAACTATGTACTCAGTAATAATGAGGTCTATTAAAGTGTTTTTATAACTATAATTCACCGACAGTGTCAGAGTCAAAATCAGCTCTCCAATATTCATTCCTACTGAATATAAACATAATGAATGTTAACCTGTGACCTTACATTTCACCAATCAAATCAGCACTGGTTAAATCCTGACAATTAAACAAATATATTTTCAATACATCATCTATAACAAAATATCTTTAAGAGATTTAATCTGATAAAAAAAGGCCAAAAAAAGATTCAAACATATTTGCAATACAATTTACAGCGAAACTTCTCTAAATTACTCCCCTCTAGACAAACAATTCGGTCCCAATGTGTCCATTTAATGTAAATACAACATCCTGAATACCAGACACTTCTACAAACCGGACATTTAACTTAATCCCATGGGTGTCCTGTTTAAACAGTCTACTATACTTACAACAAAATATCTTTCTGATGAGATACAATCTAATTTATAAAAAGACATGGGATGGTTAAAACTAAAATTAAAACTAAATTAACTGAAGAAATAATAAAAACACTTTTTAAAGATTGGACTTGAAATATAATATGAAAAATATAATTTGATTGGCGAGTTTTATAATGTATTTTATTAATCATGCTTGAGAGTCATTCATACATGTTCAGATGCCAAATAGGAATAGATGTTGGAGATCCAATTTTAATTAAATTATTTGAATATAATATCAACAGATTGTTATCAGTAAGGCATACACGAATTTGGACAACATTAAATTATGTTAATATTATACTTTAACAGTTCATTACTAGTGTGGCAGGAAACCTAAAAACTCCAACATATGGACACATCTTGACATAAAAAATTTAAGTACAATTACCAAGGGTGCAAGTGATTTAAAATAAAATACCTGAAATTTTCTGACAACTTTTCTAAAACCCTAGGCTGTTACTACTAAAAATTCCCAGACCCATATACTAGTATGCAGACCCGTGAAATGGAGTTGTGCTTTTAATACTAGAAACAAATAATAGGCTTTACATTTTATAATTTACTTTTGTTCCCTTTGACTTGTTGAGGTGATGATTCACATCTAAATAAGAGAAGTAAAATATAGTATAAAATATAAAAATCTGGAATCGTTTCTCAACAGGCCAAAATACCTAAAATCCGGTAAATACCTGACAACTTGCACCCTTGAATTACCAAAGTTGTATTTAAATATAATATAATTAAATCAATTCTCCAAAACCAGCTTATCAAAAGGCTATGTATGTTCTACATAATATATGCAAGTATTCTGATTTAACTAAATAGAAACACCCACGCATTAACTGAATACGGTTTTTGGAGTCAGTGATAGTATACGGTAATATATTCATTCAAAAACATCAACGGACACATTTTAAAATAATTTTTTAGGAAATTGCTGAAGCATTATTTATGAGAGGTACAATATAGACAATAAGTTAAGAGTTATGAAGAATAATATTTTACCTGTTCGAGTAATAAGAACAGTAATTTCATGAAGGACAGATGATCCATAATTCCCAGTACAAAGTACGTTGTTGCATTCGTTACCCATTGTATAACTTAACTGTATTTAAGAAACCAAACCTGGGCAAGCCTTGAAATAAAAATGCTTGGTGTACCCGACACCCTAACCCTGTACACCATCATCGGGCATGTGTCAAAAATAACCACTGAATAACATGCTAGTCATTAAACATTAGTTTTCTTAAAGTAACCATTAAATTTCTTTTTTTCTTTTTCAAAATTTGGATATCTAGTGACAGGTTACATTCAATAAGATGGTGATAAAGCAGGAATGCATTATAACTGTATGTAATGTATATATAAAATGAATGGATGTTATGCTCTATTTGGGATGCTTTCAAATATCATTTCTTCTCAAGATGTTTATCAAGACTTGTAAAATCTACGTAATGTATGCAATAACTTTTTTTTTCACATCAACGAGGTTTTAAAAAATGTAGAATTTTGAAAAGAAATTCAACACAAACAAGTTTTTTAGTATCAGTTATAATACCTTAGCTCTTAATTTACAACACACTCTCCATTCCACTGTAAATAACAATTTAGAAACTCATTAATTGCCACTGTAATTCTATTTTATGTGTCACTTTTATAAATCGGTCTTTCATTTCAGTATACAGTGAAACTAATGCCGGTGATGACAGGAAAACGAATCCAATATATCATATCACAACATTTGTATGAACATGTTGAACAACTAGCAAGCAGCCTTTACACTTCTCAAATTGAATTTGCTAGTCATGTATTTGCATCTACTAAAAAATTATAACTTGATAAATGTGTGTGAGTTGTACACTGTCAATAAACTTTTTACCCAACACACATAAGATCTAATACTTAGAACTGATTGCACAAAACAAATGTTAGGTATTTTTCAAACTATGTATCAAAAGTGGCATTAAAACAAATCTGAACAATGCATTGAACAAGTGAAATGCTAGTGGCTACACTGTATTCGACGAAGTAAAGGAATCTTTAATGACACCATAGTAATTTGTCTAATCATCAATTATAAGGTGTACAATAGACACAAAGAATACACTATTAGTAGTACTGTATTAGATATATGCTTCTTCCCCTGAAATTATCACAAATGGTTGTTATGTGGAGTTTTTCATGTCCTAGCCATAATATTATGTCTATTTATTAAAGACCTTTCAGTGATCATGTTTGACATGCCAGTGTTAAAAATACTCATCAAAGACAATACCAACCTTATTTATGAGACTTTTACATGAAACTATTTGGTTTCAGTCTACTATAGAGGCTAACCTATATTAAAACTTTGCCATTGAAAAGTAGTTTTCAAGCAGAAATGTTAGATTTTTCCATCTGAGTCACCGGTGAAAATGAACAGAACATACTAGTATTTAGCTACGGGGAAAAAGGTGGATGGTTGGAAATGAACATGCATTAATGAAAATAAAATCAGTAACAGGGAAACACTGTCACTGTGACTGTGTTAGCACAACTATAAGCGAGTTATTAACAAAATAAAAATTAATATGAACACAAATTAAATTAATGAAAGCACCAAGATAAATAATATTAGTGACTATAACAATTAACCACTGATATACCAAATGGTCAAACCTACTTGAGACGTATCCACCTTTTTATAACAAGCCATATTTCTAATGTGAATCATCTAATTTAGTGAAATGTAACCTGGATGATTGCTTTATTGTAATGCACATCTGAATGGACTAATTATTTATTAAAAAGTACTAGTATTTTAGGCCACTGGCTCATATTGTATAATATTGATACATGTATTATTGTATATCATAAAGAGGCTGGAATTTTCTTAATATTAAAGACATATTACATTTTAATTTGTAATCATAATTTCAGTTGTAATGGCTGATCAGGTCAGGTCAAATTGTTTAACGTCTATATTCAGAGCCTGGCTGTTATAGCAGATTCCTATCACGTTTTTTATGGTTTTATCCATCCACCGTATCCGGGACAGGGAGGAGAGGGGAGGGGGGATTTGAAGCAAGCTATGGACTTGAATTTTGATTGCTTTCAATGGCTCATCAACAATATGGCTTATAGTATACTAATACTGCATAACAGAAGATATGCTACTCTTATTTTACATATAACAATTACTAGCAAGTTTCTAAAAGTATTTTTTTTAATATTTGTTTCTGTAATAATAATACTTAGAATTACTGCAAATATCTCCAGCACGGATAACTAGTGTTATGAATAACCTAAATACACACATATTAGAGAATTTCTTTAGTGTTTCAATTTAGAATTTAAAAATATTAGTCTGCTTAGACAAATTTCAGAATTAAAAAGATTTTTTATATGGCAAAATGTGAATTTTTTTTTATTCTGTTAAGACAGAGTCCATTGTTAAGTTAAAAAATAAATGCATATATAATAGAAACATTACATCTATGTAAAACATTGCCTGCCATTGGAAGGTTTACATTCCTATTACAACTACAAATCTCGTCTATATTAAATTTAAAACACCAGGTAAGTAGTACAAGTCAATGTGTTAAATTTTCATCTACAGTATTCATTCTGAGCAGGAAGCAAATATCAACAAACCTACATAAAGAAATGTAGGGTAACATTTAAAAATGGATACAGTAAATCATAAAATACTGGCTACGTTAAACTTTAGTGTATGTCTCAACAATGACCTATTACTAAACATAAATCATTTTTTTTTAATAAGATGTACATTGTACATGTATATTGAAACAATTGTTTAACGATTACAGTTAATTTATAATTGTACTTGTAACATAATGAACAGGGTTCTAAATTGTAAAATGCCGTAATCATGTTGTTTTAAGAACTGTTATATTTAATTTAGAAATGTAGTTTATCATACAATCATGGATATTTTGTTAGTTATCATGTAATTATAGATGTTCAATTTTTGTTCCAATGATTATATTTAGAAATTTACAGCAGAAAAAAATAGTTTAAAATTCAATGACTAGCTTTTTAGAAGGAATCCCAATAAAATAGTTATACAATGGACTCTAAACTAGATTCACTTGGGACCATCAAAATGTGCCTGTTTAGATAATAGTGCCAGTGTAGAGAAGCTTTATCCAAAGATACAAAGTTGGACGGGACTTTGAAATTGTGCTGGTTTACACAGAAATCCACTGTATTTTTAATGAGACTAAAAATACACAAAATTTCTGCCAGTATTTAATGATTTACAGTACATAACAATGCTTACCGGTAATTAGTTTAACAAACGAAATAACAAAATTCAACCAGTATGGTAATAGTTCACCTACAGCATATTCAGCAGTAAACCTGGATTACATTTTCATTAATGAAAGCCCTCAATATTTCCTATATCAAGGTATTATAAGGCCAAAAAAAAATAATAGTGAGTTTCTCAGGCTCCGCCGACTCAGCTTTTTACCCCCGCCTCACCTATATAATAAAAGTGTAACATTACGCCATGTTAAATTTTAATGTTGGTAACTAATCAATACAGTGATGTTTTCACAGTCTAATTATTACTGTCATAACTAACATGTAGAGTAACAAATGTCTGTAATTTTAATATGAATAGTACAGAATCTATTTCTACAGAGCTTTCACAAGTATTAAATATACATCTTCATAACAAGTTCCCCCCAATTACGTCCTACTGACAAAAATTTATGAGAAACAGAAGAAAAATAGATACACCTTCACAAATATTTCATTGAGTGATTATTGGATTGTTTCAAAGCATTCCAATTCAAGATTACTGGTAAGTTTCATTCAGTGTCTAAAATAATTTATCTTGATAGTTATTTATCTAAAATAAAAACCTTTTGTGACTAGCTTATGTATATGATAACAGATTTGTAACTGAATGCATAAAGTATTCTAGAATGTAGATGTTTGTTAATGTTTTTAAAGCATTATTTATTAATTCCTAAGTACAATTAGTGGCACAGTAGACTTCTAAGTTCTATAGGTCATAAAACAATGCTGATTACTGTAAATCATAAAATTAATGAGAGTAACAAATTAGACAGACGAATAAGAGTTTCACAAATCTGCTAGCGTGATGTCCGAGGCTAGTGCTTTATCAAGTAAGACAAAATGTTAAAGTGGCAGTGTCTGGGTTTTTTTTAAAAATATATATTTAACCATTTAGAATAAATATATCTTGTACGTTTGTTTGATGCGCACCACGCTCCATTTTTTCTGATGCAACAATCCCGCTCTACTATATTTAGGTCACGTGAATAGCGCAACGACATAGCTATGGCGGACAGGTGGCAACCCACCTCTCAGATTTATAGTATATTTCGCTTGATCTAATTACGATATAGCTAATCGTTGCTTCAGAAGAATGGAGCATGATGCACATCAAACAAACGTACAAGATATATTCTAAATGGTTAAACTAATTTTTTTTAAACAGACACTGCCACTTTAAACCAATAACCTGACAACAACATTATCTAGAATAATAAGTTGTCAGTACTGACACTGTGCCAAGTGGGTAAAACATAAATGTTCTGATTAATGGTTTGGCCAATTTTAATTTGACCCTCGAGACTGTTACAAATATACTCAATTTTGGTAACCCTGCAAGTTTTTGGAGCCATGAAAAGATAACTACTTTGTGATAATGGTTAGATGATCTTTTTTTTCTTCTATCTGATAGTAAAAATTACCAAAAAATCATGGTTAGAGGATATCTTAAAAACTATCTCTGATAGTGATAAAATACAATAATTATAATTATGAATGATTAATGACATTACAAATAAATCATGAACTGTATATGTGAACTTTGATTTTGTTTTCCTCAATATACAAATGCGTGTACCGTACATACATTGATTAACAAACTGATGATGGACAAGATAAAAAAAAGAAAAAGACTAGTGATTTTTTAAAAACATATTAGTTAACTGTTATATTATTATAACACTGATAACTTCATTTAAATACACAAAATAATTATTAATTTTTGCACTGTATTTTCCCCCCAACTAAACATATACACGTGCCAACTAAAGAAACATCTAAATATAAATATTTAAAAATATACAGTAAAATACAGAAATATACACTATTGATGAAATGTAACCAGACGAAAACACAAATATAACACGGTTGATTCATTGATCTAGTATTTACAGATAAGTCGAAATGAAATCTTCACACCACTGATTGTTGGAAGAGCCTATGCAGTAAAACTTGTTAAAACATGAACATTGTTGAAATCAAACTGTTAGGTGATAATTTACTCTGGTCTGTTCAGGTAAATCAAACATTTCTAGAAAACTTTTTCAAGTAAATAAAATTGTTAATTTTGTTAATCAATTACATATTCTCATTAATTTAAAGTTACATCAGGAATTAATGAAGTTGTACTACACACAAATTTTAAGTTGCCATTAGCATTGTGAGTGAAAAATTGTTCTGGTAAAATTTCATGCCCTGAATCATTTATTATTTAGTAAAATGTCAACACAATTCCAGTTTGATAATTTGATGAAAAAAAGAATAATGCATTACATAAATAAAATGCCATTTATGATTGAGCCAAATGCATTGAAAGTCCCTATCAACAGCAGATACATGTAGTTTCCAACTTTAGATGGTCCTGTTTAATCAAGTTTCATTGTATAAGAACTTAGAAAATAAAGGATTTGCTTACAACTAATTCCAAAGAATCTTTCGCCTTTTACTTTTAGAAGTATCTTCATGAATTCAAAACAGTCATGCTTATGAACTGTAACCTACAATAATGGAATTGGTTCAACATATTGTCAAACTCAAATAATAAAAATAACATAAAGTGTACATTGTCAGATATCGCAAATGTTTGTTTATCTCAAATAATACTGGTACCTTACTTTTTTATTAATTTAAACTTTCAAACCAATTTACAAAATTGTATTTTGGAATTTTGGAATATACAGTTTAAAAGCACAGGAGTGAATTTTTGTCCAAAAATGTGACTGAAAAAATTAACATTAAAAAAAATTGGTATATTATTTATTCTTAAGTTAACAATATCCATATTAGTATTAATACACAGAACGGCACTCCTGTATTACATGACTACTAAAAGTAGAAGAAATATTCTTTGAAGTAGTGAAAATATTGTTCATACTTTTAACTACAAAGTACAATGCCACAAATCTGTTTAAAACGCTACAAGTTGATGGTTACTATCACAAAGGACGATAATTCCAGAAAAGTAAATTGTCTAGGAATTTCTCCAAATCCTTTGGAAAACGCAAAACATAGTCATATTTCATAGTGAGATCAGGGAGTAACAATTTCAGAAGCGTGTATATTCTTTCCTGATACTCCTCCAGGCAGTTCTTTGGCGTATTACACAGGTCAACATGCGGTTCAAACACAGTCACTACTGAGTCATTAGCCTTCAAGGAAACACCCAAAAGTTGTTTGCTGAGCTCTTCAGAGTCGATTTGCTCTTCTTCCTCTGTCGATCCTTCCAATGTTTTTATCACTTCATTAAGCATTTCTGCAAAGCGAAGAGACTCAGGAGGCATTTGTTGCAGTGCCGGCTCTAGCCTAGGGAAAAGGTGAATGAATAGAGTATGTAGTTTCTGTTGTAGACTGGACAAATTTAAAGCACTTTTCACAAACTTTTTCTGCTTTGGTGTCATTTGAGTAACATCACATTTTAGATGTACTGTCGATCCACTACTGAATACAATGGACCCGGTAGTATTTGAACTGGAGAGTGATCGTTTGCGTTTTTCACCTTTAAACTTATGTTTTTTGGGAGAACTCATACAGCAAGCACAAACACGAGAACTGTTTCTGCGTAACTTCTGTCGGTTTTGCTGTGGAGTTTTTGCTGCCTCTTCCAATACAGCATCATCGCAGGAATGATCGGGAGAAATAGCGGACTCTGTATTAGCAGAATCACATTCACAAAGCCTATCAGTCACAGACTCCGATCTCTCAACAGAATCTGGCTTGTAAGCCTCCGTCTGCTCGACTTTAGGATTCAAATCAGAAATTTCAGCAGCACAATTTGATGTTCTCCTCTTACAAGAAATGTTCTCATTAGCAAAAGCATGGTCAGTTTTTCCAGGATCGATCAGTTTTAACTTTGTAGGTGAATCAGTTGGGGTTACGTTTTCACAAAAGTAAATAGGTGATTTTTTGTGCAGTGGACTCCTGTCACATTTGATTTTTAATATCAGAGGTCTTTCTGAATCTCTTTGGCAGTCAAGTTTGTAATATTTAGCTACTGATGGCACAGCCATATGGTCAGGTGATTTATGTATGGTACATTGACTCACTGTGTGACTTGGTGATTTTGATGTAGGTAAATGACATGAATGCGGAGATTCCACAAAATCAGAGTCTGCATCATAAGAATTAGGACTATGGTTTTTCCTAGCAGACTTCACTCTCCGATCAATGTACATAGATTGCAAGCTGAACCCGACACCAGAAGTTTTAGAACATAGAAATGGAAGATGACTTCCCTCCCCAGCACTGCTGAGTGGTGATTCTGATTGACTAGGAGGTGAGACACTGGTCAGCTGGAATTCTTCCATAGAGTGGTAGCCATTGCTCCTGCGTGAGATGTCGTCATGTTCTGAATCAACCGCTACGTCTTCTCCGTAACCAGCATCACTGACAGGAGACACTTCAGTGCTGTGATGACCTGACAAACCATGGTTATCTGTAAACTTGCCCACCGATGACTTAAACTGAGTCTTGTCATCGTCTGTACGAACCTCATATTTAACCAAACAATCGCTTCCATGAGTTGGAGCGGTATAACCTTGAGAACTGGTCGGACATTTGGCACCTATGTAATTTTCAATCAATGGGCTTGATTCTTTGATATCAGTCAATTTTCTATACCGTTCTGATCTGAGGATATTTCTGGTACCACGGTTTGTAGATAGTGAATTATAAGATCTCATCTTATTGCTTGCATCTTGCTGTAATAATGCAGGTCTATGAGCATGGCTAAAATACTTTCTTTTGATTGCTTGGCAAACTATCATGGAAGGAGGTTTAAGTTTTGTCTGTCTCTTTGTGACCAGTCTGATTGTTTTATTGTCATTCTGAATGTCCCTATGTTGACTAGATATCAAGGAAGGACTTTCTCTATCCAGCTGATAAGCAGGAAGATCCACATCCACATCAGAATCAGTGTTATTGTTTTTGTCCATCTGACTGCAGATGCTCTCAGTCTCAACGTCATCTGCTACCTCTAGTTGCGGACCGGCTTTGTTCAGCCAAGCTTCAAATGCACTCTCGAAGGCATTCACTTTCTTAGGTGATTCATCCATATTGCAAGAAGTTGGAAACACAGAGGATTTGAAAGAAATAATTTTAACACAATTGGCAGCTGATGGATAGGAACAGTGATGACAAAAACAATGTTATCTTTGCAACATCCGGTTTAGATTTTATGTACAATCTATTAACTTCTTCACTTTTCCACTGCCAGGGATTTTCTGTAAATCCATGGCAAGATGATCTGTTGTATACCTAAAATAGATATAAAAAAAGGTTTAGTAAAGCATTGCTATTAATATGATGGCTATCACTATATGATAGTATATGTCATGCCGGTGGTAAACATTTATATAATATATAAACACCCAAAATACTAATAAATTACATAATCATGTAAGTAACAATTAACAGATGATTAACACAAAAATCCACAATCTATTTCAGGTAGTATAATCAGTAACTCACTATTCAATCAAATTACCTAATACTCAAGGAAGCATTCTGGTGTGACTGTATGAGGTTTCTATAATTATACAAATAATCTTTTAAGTTTTTTAAGGAACTACTTTCCAGTACAAACTCACTATCATAAAACATTCTGCATATAAATTATAATACATGTACATGTGTACTTCATGTTTGAGAAAGCTAGACTAGTAATCTCCTTAACCATATACAGTAAGTGATCTAGCCAGACCAATCATTCTTTCTCTTTCGCCTCTTTTAATCTTTATGTATTACCATTAGGCCTAACAAAAATAATTCTGCTTCCAATAACCCAACCGACCATAATTTTCACTGTCCCAAGTCTTCTTAAGAATTAATTTATAATTTTAGTGCAATGTCGATATAACTCATGAGGGTTGTCAAAATCAAAACCTGGCAATGTGTGTCTGTAGTGTGTGTAGGGTGGGGGGGTGGGGACACACCCAAATATTCCATCATACTGCTGGGCATGTTTCAATTCCAAAATAGACTCGCTGAATACAGAAATAAGAAAACCACATATATGTAGTGTTGTCTGAAAACCACATATGGTAATTTGTTTCATTATATATAGTTTTGTGTATATATATGTATTGACATGTTGGTTTAAGTTATGTTCAAAATAAATATGTGCTACTATGTATATTGCCATTTTACTGTTTTAGAGCGGGGTGTAGCTCAATGAAGCGGTCGGTCATCAGATCGATCCTTCTCAGTGGAGCCAGCTGCAGGTTGGGCTATATGCCGTTCCAACTGGTTCATCAAAGGTCGTGGTATGTAGTCCTGTCTGTGGGAAAATGCATATAAAAGATCCCTTGCTGCTTATTGAAAAGAGTAGCCTATGTCTCAAAATGACTATATAAATGACATCAAATTCCTGACAGTGTGACTGGGGCTTAATGTTAAATGTTATTGTAACATATACTATAGGAAACACGGGATTATTTTCGTTTGGCCTTAAAAAGATATACAGCTATCTGTCATTTTGTCTTTATCTTTCGGTAGGTATAATCCTCTTATTTTTTTCTAATTAAAATTCTCTTTCATCTTGCCATTTGAAACAAAGTGGTACCTACTTACATGCTTTGTGCCATTTGCACGAACAAGGAAAAAAAGGAAAATAATGGGAAAAGGTAATCTCCATGTATCAAAAATATGAAAATATATTAGCAGCAATGTTCCAAGCGAGTTTGTTAAACAAAGTTATTTTCTTTCTTCTTTGACCTGTGATACTGTCTGGAGTAAGAAATAAACTTTAAATCACAGACACGTCAGTATAATTAATATCCACGCCTTCTAGACAGTTGATGTCTGTCAATACATAATATAATTAGAGAGGTATTGACGACTGTAACTTTCTGTGTGCCTATCAAATATCATATCCACACTCACTGGGCATCCCATGTCTGCCAACCCTATATGCCAGAATGTTTTGTGTACCAATCAAACACATTTTGTTATTTAATGAAATTAATCGTCCATGTACTTCAACAGTCAGTGCAAATCATGTCACATGATTAATGTTATTTCTATGATCCCATTTCAAAAGTAAAACAATGTATTTTTGGATCAGTTTTGACCCTTTGATGAACTGCAGTTGACAGACTGTTCTAAAAAAGTGTGCTGGCTATGTTTGTTGCTGCTGATTGAAATAGGCTATATTACATTTCATTTTTATAACTAGGGCATCCTCATTAAAAAGTAATGTTTGTTTTATTTAATAACGCCATTAGAGCACATTTATTTTTATATTATCAGTGGCTATTGGATTTTAATTTTACTTTTAATGGGGGACATTCAATTTACACTACATCGATATATTTTATGTGATCACAAATTTAAATAGAAATAACCCATGTGTCAAATACATTTCACAATAAATAAAACGCATCTAACAATAAATACAGACACATTCAATAGGAATCTAATAAAACTACAGCATGATTGTATGTATATAATTATATGTGTTACTAAAAATAACTATCATAAAACATTTAAAGGTTAATCCATGAAATAATTATTTAGCCATTTCACACCTCATGCTGCTAAAACATGTACTAATTTCACTATGTAGAAATAAATTAGTATTCATTAAATAACATGTTGGAACTGCTAGAGCTATTAAAACGGATGTGGCAATTTCTGTAACCAACACAGTTGTGATAATTAAAAGACTAGGTATAACATTATAACGAAAGTAAAGTTTGTTTTGTTTAACGACGCCACTGGAACACATTGATTTTTATCTTATCATCGGGTATTGGACGTCATTCATATGGTCATTCTGACACATTCCTTTATAACCATGTCAGGTCACAATTTACACCAATATACAAGAGCATACAACATTTTCTCTCCAATTGCTAAACCCTGAATCCCACAAGAGACATATTAACACAAATAGGTTTAATTTGACTTGTCTCTCAGCTTGAAGCGAGATGTCTTCTGAATATTAAACCAATTTGGTATGAGAACCAATAACTCAGATATTGAAGGATGTAGCTCAGGAGGTAGAGCATCCACCTATGATGCAGTTTGTCATTGAATCAGTAATACACACACTACACACATATACATACACACTACACACATATACATACACACTACACACACATATCCACCTCTTCAGATTGAGGGATGTAGCTCAGTAGGTAGAGTGTCTGCCTATGATGCAGTCGGTCATTGGATCGGTAATACACACACACGGACACACAACCAAACAGACACACAACCAAACATAGACATAATGGAGCTATTTGCAGTTTGGGCTATTTATCATTTCACCAATGCTCCATAACTTGTTCATCAAAGGTCATGGTATGTGTTGTCCAGTCTATGGGAAAGTCCACATAAAAGATCCCTGGCTGCTTATCAAAAAGAGTAGCCTGTGTGGCGGCAGTGGGCATACAAACACACACTACACACAGCGATCAGCAGATACCACAACCTTTGGTGAAACAGTTGTGGACCACTGATTGGAACAGAAAATAGGCTAAACTGCAAATGGGTCCGCTGAGAAGGATTGATCCAATGACCGATCGCTTCAAAGGTGAACACTCTACCAACAGCTTCATCACGCTCCCCTATTGAGCTATATCCTGCTTATTATTTCTTATGGAAAATAAGCCATGGAACTGTAAATGGGTCCACTGAGAAGGATTGATCCAATGACCAACCGCTTCAAAGGTGAACACTCTACCGACTGAGCTATGTCCTGCCTCATTTCTTATGAATATTTAACCAATTTGTGATGTAAAACATCCAATAAAATCAGATGTTCTACCACACACAAATTTCCTAGGGAAATGACTGAACATTATTCAATATACATGTATAATATTTCATGGAAATTTTACAAATTTCATTTTTGATGTTGAGTTGCTGGATTCCTGTATAATTATTTCTTAAAATCCCAAGAGGATAATATTTTACTGGTGAAAATTTGATTCATGGACAAATGCATATGAAAGACCCAGTAAAGCAGTCGGTCGTTGAATCGATCCTTCTCAGTGGACCCATATGCAGTTTAGGCTATTTTCCATTCCATCTATGTGGCGGCAGCAGATTCCTTTATAATTATTTCTTAAAATCCCATGAGGATAATATTTTACTGGTGAAAATTTGATTCACTGGACAAATGCATATGAAAGATGCTTTAAAGTGGTCGGTCATTGAATTGGTCCTTATCAGTGTTTCCTCTGAAAAAATGTGTCAAAATTACCATGTTTCAATAGCCGATGATAAGGCATAATAAAAAAAATAGTTTGGTTCTGGTTACCCGCCCGTTGCTAGATTTTTGGTGCTGATACTAAACTTTTTTTAACCTTCCAAACCCCCTTTTTTTCACCTGTTTTATTTAATAATTCATTAAAATGAATCCTAATTTTCATCGACTCTGAACACAACCAAGAGAGGTGCCAAGAGATCTGTTTGTCCAAGATCTCATTACCAGAAGACCAAGAACACTTGCCGCGATTTTACGTCCGAACGAGTTCCAAATGAAAAGCTTCTAAGAGCCATTCTAAAAAATCCCTACCTACCTACCCTATTTATTTTTTTGCATGTAACAGGAACCAAACACATTTTTTTATTTGGCCTAAGATAAAAATCAATGTGCTCTAGAAGTGTCATTAAAGTCCTATCCAGCTCCATAACACTATACTAGCACAAAAGGATCGGGATGGAGCTCTGTTAGCAACGTGCCAACCTTTGATTGATTGGTCGTGGGATCGATCCTTCTCAGTGGACCTATCTGGTTCAACAAAGGCCATGGTATGTGCTGTCCTGTCTATGGGAAAGTGCATATAAAAGATCCCTTGCTGTTTATAGAAAAGAGTAGCCTATGTGGCAGCAGTGGGTTTCCTCTGAACATGTGTCAAAATGACCATATGAATGACGTCTAATAGTCGCTGATAAGATAAAGTCAATGTGTTCTAGTGACATCGTTAAATATACTGGCACTGTCTAATAGTTAAAGTAAAGTTTGTTTTTGTTTAACGACGCCACTAGAACACATTGATTTTATCATCATTGGTTATTGGACGTCATTCATATGGTCATTCTGACACACATTTTTAGAAGTAAACCCGCTGCAGCCACACTAATGCGGCTACTCTTTTTCGATAAGCAGCAAGGGATCTTTTATATGCACTTTTCCAT
>JAUTWP010156596.1:0-11131 GCA_033042655.1 Cyathermia naticoides
TTACCCTAAATCTAACGCGTGCTGCTGTTCGGTGTTTCACAGCTGACCGGACGATCTAGTAATGCGGTCTTTGAAGGTAAATGAATAAAGTACGCACTACATGTCTGTTGGTGGCCGGTCTTCTTTAATGATAGTTATAAAGCGTATATAATCAAGAAAATCAAGTAAATTTCCAACTTTCGTAATGCGAAATTCACTCCACATTTTGTCATGAATCATCCATTTTGAATTTTCTTTGATGAAATCGGAACACTTCCGGTTCCGAAGCGATGCCGAATTATCCCGAACTCACATTCGACAATGATCGATTCATTCCGTAAGGATATGTTAGTTGTGACATTTATAAGCCTTAAAATACATGATTGTTTGTTGTTAAATGTGTGGTCTAGTGGTAGGACTCACGCTATTGGTCCCAATGGAATAGGTTCAAATCCCATTAGCGTCACATGGTTTGTAGTGTTTTTAAGCACTAACTGATAATAAAACTCTTTAATAGAACGATCACTAAGTCAGTGATAATAGAACACTTTAGAGTGATAGTGGAAGTCTTTCCGTTTAGCCATTTACAATCATTTCTATACATTCATCTGTTTTAACACTTGTACAAGAACACCATATTTTATTAATTATTAGATACAATAAGTCCTTTAAAAAAAGAGAAAGAACATTTAGTCATAATTTGACAAGAGTCAAGACGGTTCACTTCATGTCATGTGTCTTCTCCAGGTAAAGAATTCATGGCTTAAAACACAAATATCATTAAATTTAAGAATATAAATTTGAAGTCTATAATTAAATTAATTTTAAAGTTGAATTTGAATGTTTGAATGATGAATCAGAATAATATTAATAAGCACAGAATTGACAATAAATAATAATTATTGTCACTGACAGACTGTCAAATTTAAATATTCAATATTGGTAAAAATTGTCAAACGTACCCTTGGCATCACAATCGACGCAGTATTTGTTATCATCATCTTTTAGTAAACTTGAAAGAATTGCTTGGAATTTCTCTTGTTGAGCTTTGACTCGATCTTTTTCTGTTTTTGACATGATAATAAATAAAAAGATGGAAAACTAAAGTGGGAAGGAACCTATGGGGAGATAATCAAAAATGTCGTTCCGGTTTGCGTATTAACACATTTCTTATTTTATTTTTAATGGTATTTGCGAAAAATTAAATGTTTGTCGTCTAGTAGTATAGTATGTCTTATTTTGTGTAATGTTGTGTTTCCAAGCAGTCAGTGTTAAAGTGTTAAACTAAATTGTGGATTAATATATGTCTGATTATTTCCTATGGCGAAATAACATATTCAGCACTAACTGTGATCAGTTTGCGAACGTCACAATGCAAGGGGAATAACTGTGTTTTAACGTGTTTTAATGCAATATACTGGGGTACTTTAGAAATGCAACGCGAATTTTACAAAATATATCAGGATTTAAAATTTGCGTGACATCTGTTTAAAATAGGATACCGCTTTAATATATTACGCATTAATAAAATAGAGTTATATATTCATAATATTTATAGTTTTGTTTTATATTTTATTATTAGTATTATTTTTAAGAGGGTTATGATCTGAAGGTTCATTAATCATTGTGTTTCAAATTCCATATATACTAACAGGTGAAAATCCTCAAATCTAACTCAAAACTTTTAAAAACTTGGGATGTACCTGTAATTTATAATATTAAAAAGTTGTTTACATTTTCCTTCATTGGCATAGGCCCTATTTTTAAAGTTTGGACATTTTCATAAGAGCACAAACTCGTTGAAATTAAATAGTGTCATGGTCTCTCAGTTGTATCGACAATACCAGATATTGTAGCTACTACATTATTACATTTTATATAATTATGTGTAGGACTAATATATTACTTTTCATACATGTATGTATGAACATATGTATTTGTATTCTATTATGTTGTATTCTGTATGATTCATAATTGTATGGAAATAAATTATTAAAATTGTATTGGTAGGTCTATAATTGTCTGTTTTGAAGAGGTTGCCGGTTGGTTTGATCTTGAAGGGTTTGTCTTCAATCTAAACACTGTTGCATTTCCTCAAAGTTCAGACTAGTGTTAATGTAACAAGTATATTCTGGCATTTGTTCTCTGCGGTTGCATTTACATTAGATCTTGAAGATCCAAGATAAAAAAAAAATTCTTCTGGATCTTGGACTATACTAGGCTTATTGTAAAATATGTCGTGTGAATTTGTTTTGTCTTGATAGTTGTTGCATTGGCCAGGTTTGTATTCAGTACCATATTAAATGTATTTCAGTAATATTTGAATGTTTTGGTTTCAATGCCATCTTTGGCACATTGTCAGCGTGTTTCATTGACTTTAGGCGTTACACTGCTCTGAAACTGACAACAGACTTCCTAACCATGAACTTTTTGCAATAACAGATTTAGAATAATTCCATTACAATCTAAGAACCCAAATCTCAACACTATCCAACATTTATGGAACTTCCTTTGCCATAACTATAACACTAGCCTCAAAATTGTGATAAAATAATGCACTGTCTTCAAGAATGGTCATACTGTCATTAGTGTCAAATTAGTACCATGCCAGGTAGCATGCTCAGAAGGTTCCAGTGTTTTTGAAATATATATTATTTTTTCAATTTTGTCTTCATTATTTTTATATAAGTGTGGATCCATTTGCAATTTGGGCTATTTTCCATTCCAATCAGCATATCAGAAAGAGTATGTGGCATCACCAGGTTTTCCTATAAAAAAAACTCCACCTCAGAATGACTAAAAAGCAATCAATGTGCACTAGTGGCATTGTTAAATAAAATCATGTTTTTTAAATGAACATGTTTTTATACCAGGGTGGAAGATAAGGCACAGTAGTCCTACGGGGAAAGCTTTTTCTTTCATGATCTGTAATACATCATCCAGTCAAGATTAAATATGGCCTATGTGAATTAACATCCACATAATATTCTGAATACAATACAGAAAACATACTGAAAAAATCCACTTTATTGATATACAAACAGTAAAAACAACATTATACTAACAATACGAGCAGAATATATATTCTAGTTTAGTCTTGTGCATAATAATAGTTACATTAAATATGCACAAAATAACTTGTATTATATATATAAATATATAATATAGAGTAAATAAAATAAAATAAATTATCAATAAATAAAATATCACAATTCAAGAATAACAATACAATTTATTATATCACAGTATAAATTGGAGCGGCTGCCCAATTCCTAACTCAGATTGGAATACATGTATCTGTATGAGACAATTTTTCACAAAATTGAATGAAGAAAAAGAAGAAGGATCTATAGTTTGTGAGTGAATGAATTATGAAGTTCAATACATAAATTCCTTTGCATATGTTATGAAATAAAATAAAGGAAAAAGTAACTCTGTTATCACATAATGCATATGTTATGAAATAAAATAAAGGAAAAAGTAACTCTGTTATCACATAATATCTGGAAAAAGTGATAACTAGGGGCCAAGATAGGCGTCTGTTATAACAGCTTGTTCTGAATTTAGAAGTTAAATCTTTTGACTTGATGATGCTCTCTACATGTAAAATGGCTTAATTATGTAACTGGTACATTTAAATGTGACATAGATTAAATTAGCAGTTGGTTCAGTCAGTATCATGGCACGTCATGGGCATGAAACAAACTTAAAATATGTGACCCGCCACACAGAAAGGTATCATCTACACGCGGCAACGTTACTATAGAGAAAATGTGAATTTAAATTTCCCAATAAACTTGTGGCAATGCAATTAATTATGACGTCAAAATTAGGGGGCTATTTGAAAAAAATAACCAGATTCTAAAATGATAACATCCTGACTACAATAATCAATGAAAAACTAATTGACCCTAGCAGCCTTTCTATCCGGCTGGTCACATATCTATTCTAAATGGTTAAATATTTAAAATATTTTAGGTATTAATTATGGGTTTCACTCAATAACAAATGGGTAAAATCAAATTACTAGTAATTAAAATTAATATAATAATACTGTCAACAAACAACTTCACCAAACACACCTTCCTTGACACCATAACATTCTATAACACATACCCAGGTAATTGTCCATTTGTCTGAACCACTGTTTCATGCACATAGAATAAATATGTAAAAATAACTTAAAATTACATAATTATATCAACATATAGAAACCAAAAATACTAATGAGTATAAAAATATATAACAAATTGAAAATTAACATTAGTATCAAATAAAAATATAAAAACTATAAAATGGACTTCAAAGACATATCACAGGTTACCAATGATTTCACCCATAACAATCAATATTTTGTGAAAAAACCAACGTTTTGTGGAATTTATAATTGTTTTCACCATTCTTATTTCATCAGGCTTGCACTGGTGCTATAACATTAATAAAAACATGTTTCAACCCCCATCATCACCATGGCAATGAATCCTCTATCCCTTATCAAACCATTTCATGAACATAACTAGTTACAAGTTTATCAAAACCATACTTGTTTCTTGTGACCATATGTCAAAAATAGATGTGTTGAATAAATATTCCTTTTATATTGTTTCAGTTTATAATGTTATTCTTTGTTAGCAGTTTAGTTGAAATGTTCTTGTTTTCACAAATCAAAGAGGCTACCTGTTATACAGAAAATATACAAAGTATAAATTATATGCTCATAAAAGCATAATTAATGTGATCTGTGTTGTCATGTAGAAATCTTGGTGGAAATAAATATTATTATTAAGTTTTTTGTGTGTTAAATATAACACATAACCTAATTTCTTGCTTACATTATCCATTTTGTTTTTATCATCATCATCTAGGTGTTTGTAATAGGAGAAAATCAAATTAAAGTCGGTCAAGACAAATGCCATAAGAAAGCTATGACATGTCATAATAATACCCAACAATTTGTTATTACACTTGTGACATCAAAAGTCTATAGCTATTGATGTTTGTGAAATATACTTCATCATCATATCTATCCAAGGAATCTGTTAGTTTGAATGAAAACCTCACTTTCATTTGGGGAATAAAACAATTCCCAAACATTTTCCATAAATCTCATTTGACACTGACAACTCATGTAATACTAGCATTTTCATTTCCTGAACTGTACAAGATAGCGAACACACACTTGATCTTCCTCAAATGTTATGTATTCGCTCAAGGCCGGACCTTCACAAAAGTTACTCCATTTATGCTTTCCCAAAGGTATCTGCACACCTAAAACATAAAAATTATGTTGTTATAATATAAAAGACAACAATAAGATCAAATTTAATGGTTGAATGGTATCTTTTGTGTACACTAACACCTTTTACAGTGGACTGTCTAAACAAGCATTTGTCTAAACCAAATTTCTATGTAAACCAGCATGTTTTAAAGTCCCATCCAGCTATACCAGCACTCCACTGGCAGATCTAGGGGGTAACCTGCCCCCCCCTACATTTTTCTATTTTTTACATTGGAAATATTTTCGGGAATGATTGCGGCACTTAGGCTCGTCATAACTGAGTAAACATTGTTCTGCGGTATAATTCAATAAATCTTTTTTTTGTATATTCCCGTCTTTAGGTAATACCTGTTGAGAGGTGTACTGTGTGTTTTTCTTCTGGTTGAGAGGAACCAACAGCATGAACACTATGAAAACCCTTCTCAAGCCGTTCATTCGCAAACACATTTGATGTGAAGAGTTTCTCCTTTCCAAGTGCCACCTATAATAATATATACAAATGAATACAGGTTTAATGGAATTAGAACATTTGAGCACAAAACAAAAACCACATGACATTTAAGGCATACTTTTTTTTATAGGATTATAAATTTTTCAGGGAAGATTCCCAAGTGATATGATAAAATAAAAGTAAAATTTATTTTGACTTTATCTTAAAATTTACTATGATATGTATTCAAATTGAGAATTTACTATGTGCATGTATCTGGCTTGAAAAATAATTTGATACATTTATCAATGAAAAACCCACAACATAAATCACTCATTAAAAAAACCCCTTCCCATTCATGGTTTAAACACAACAGGGGTGAATCCATACAGCAGCCACCAGGGAAACATGTCCCCCCTCCAATTGTACCATGAAGGAAAGGTAATGCTAATTCAGATACCCCCTCCAATGAAGGAAAGGTAATGCTAATTCAGATACCCCCTCCAATTGCACAATGAAGCAAAGGTAATGCTAATTCAGATACCCCCCTCCAATTGTACAATGAAGCAATAGTAATGCTAATTCAGATAAAAGATTTCCCACTCCATCCCCACCAATTGTACCATGAAGCAAAGGTAATGGTAATTCAGATAGTTTTTTTTTTTAAATACATCTGATCTTCTTGAAGAATAATATCAATGAAAATTGGAGAAGTATTGATGTGTTTATATAAGTGATGAAGCATTAAAGTTGAGAAGATTAAAATATAGTATATAGTGAACTCTGTCTAAACTGGAACCCCTCTAAACTGAAATCAAGTCAAAACTGAACAAACAATTCAGTCCCAATGTGTCCATTTAGTGTAAATGTAACCTCTGAAAACTGAAAACCGGAAACCTCTGAAAATTGGACGCCTCTGTTAAGCAAACATTTCACTTGGTCTCATGTGTAACTGGTTTAAAGAGGTTTTACTGTTCTTACCTCACACAGCAGCATGAAATGAGTTGTTGTTGGACTCCAGCAGTACCCACAACTCTTGTTAAAGGAGTCAGAAAAATAAATTCCCTAAAATAAAAAGTGAGAAATAAGATTATCTTTCCACTGTGATCATTAGTGTATTGTAAAGTATTTAGATATATTTATTTGAATAAAATTAAATAATTACCAGTTATTAGACGTAACATAATTTAAAATTTCAGTATTTTAACACTTAAAATAAAACATTACCACATCTCAAGCTACATCAAAATAGGAAAAAAGTAAGTTCACCTTTCATCAGAATGTGATCATTGAAACAAACTAAAGATTAAAAAACTGAAACATATTTTATATGAAGTTTAACTGATTGGTTACAGGGGACAATATTTCAAAATGTCAGGTAACCCGATGTCGGTTCACGTGGTTTTTAACTAGGTAACCTATTGTTCGGTTATGTGAATGATGTTTGCATAACCAATGGGTTACCTAATTGGTTACCTGAAAGTTACGTTGAATTTAAATTTTAAAGGTCGAAATTTTAGTTTAAACTTTCATAACATAAAGTTGAAACAAAATACAAAACAGTTTTATACGTATTTTTGTGAACACTTCCATCATGTGACAATAAAGTTTGCAAGTTTCCATGTCATCACATAACCGAATGGCTGTTTGCCTGAATTTAATTTTACGTAACCTACATGTATGCGAACAGAACAACGGTTCACGTGAAATATTGTGCCTTGTTACAACTTTACTAATTGTGAAGATGAGGTGTTATAACAAGGACAGGACAGGACAAAACTTTTATGTGCTTCCATCACTAAAAAAAGTGTTCAAACACGCCTGTCTTGGTCACAGACTCCGAGATCCCTAGTCTCTGTCAAAGACAGGAAGGTTTATAACAAGTGTATTGCAGTCATTTAAGCATTGTCCATCTCACCCTAGTACACCAACTCACTTCAGACTGAGTCATGTAGATATTTGCTTTAGCATTCTTTGATTTTTCTTTTAAATCCACCATGCACATTCATTTTGAATTGAATAGTTTGTAACTTATTTATCTTTCTCTAATATACATTCTCATCAACTTTTTAACTTTTTTCTTTATCCTCTTTGTTTTCTTATTAAAAAACTCATTTTAGACTGAGTCAATTAAGTTTTTTATTTATTGTTTAGACCAAAATTCATACCAGACTGAGTCAAATGTTTATGTTGGACTGGAAATAGTTTTTATATCACCAAATCTTAATGTGTTCATCTGATTTCACCAGTGATTTGCCCAGAATACGATTTTTTTTTAAATTATTATATATATAATAGGATATTTTTGAAGGGAAATTTAAAGTTGCTAGAACGTATTCTTTCGGTTGTTTTAATTCCTTTCAAGGATTATAATTATGGAAACTGTATAATATAAAATTATGAAGTTTCTGAAAATTCCTTAAGTTCAAAGTACAGATAAACCAACGTTTTTCTTAATAAAAAAAATAAAGAAATAAACATTTGCTTAAGCAAACATTTCCAAAACTGACTTCGATTTTTTTTTTCTTGATTATCATAGTTACGTGTCCAATAACCGATGATAAGATAAAAATCAATGTGTTCCAGTGGCATCGTTAAACAAAAAAACAAAAAAACAGTTACGTGGTAGAGTTTGAGCATGCACATTTCTAGATCGGTAAGTGGATAACCGATGTAGCCAACAAATATTTTTTATATGTTTTAACACATCAGTTAATACCTGAAAATATGTTTCTAGTTGCTATGTCTTGTTTAACATCTTGTGTTTATTTCCAGGACCCCCTAGAGGAGCTCCTCCGATGTTCTTAAGACCTCCGCCTCTTCGCGGGGGTCCCCCTGGAATTCCTCCCCGAATGTTACCACCCGGTCCCCCTCCTGGCCGGCCCCAGGGTCTGCCACCAGGACCTCCCCCAGGCCTGCCTCCTAGTCTGCGTGGAATGCCACCACGCCTTCCTCCTGGACCCCCAGGTGAGTGAAGCATAGAAAACTTAAAATAGATTTATCATCACCTCCCCCAGGCCTGCCTCTTAGTCTGCGTGGAATGCCACCATGCCCCCCTCCAGGACCCCCAGGTGAGTGAAGCATAGAAAACAAATATATTTATCATCACGTGTATAGAATTTATTTTAAAATGTTATCTTACAGAATACTTAAATAGATTTATCATCGCATGTATACAATATATTTACAAATGTTATCTTACAGAAAACTTCAGTAGATTTATAATCATGTATATACAATATATTTACAAATGTTATCTTACAGAAAACTTCAGTAGATTTATAATCACATGTATACAATATATTTACAAATGTTATCTTACAGAAAACTTCAGTAGATTTATGATCACATGTATACAATATATTTACAAATGTTATCTTAAGTTACAAGGTAGTGGCAAGTAGTTAGAGGTAAAGTGTCTGACGTGTGAAAGGTTATTGGATCAATCCCACTCAGAAGACACATTGTTATTTGAGCTATTTCTTATTTTAGTCTCTGGTCAACAACTTGTCATCATAGGCCATTGTATAAAAATCAATGTGCTCTAGTGGTGTTAAATAAAACAAACTTTACTTTCATACTCATAGGCCATTGTATAAAAATCAATGTGCTCTAGTGGTGTTGTTAAATATCAACAACTTGTCATCATAAGCCATTGTATAAAAATCAATGTGCTCTAGTGGTGTTGTTAAATATCAACAACTTGTCATCATTGGCTATTGTATAAAAATCAATGTGCTCTAGTGGTGTTGTTAAATAAAACAAACTTTACTTTCATACTCATATGCCATGGTATAAAAACGTGACCTTTGAAGACAGGTGGGTGCTTAATAGTGGCCACTTGAGCAGATTTGTACATACATATATAAATATAACAACTTGAATGTTTTTCTAGGAATTCCACCACTAAGAATGCTCAGGCCACCAGGAGGACATCCAGGAATTCTTCCTCCTGGGATCCCACTCCCCCCTGGTCTCGGTCCTCCGCCTATGAACCCCAACGTGCTGAGTGCGCCGCCGAGCATCATGAAACCCACACACAAGTCTGCAATGGACGGCGATGATAAGAAGAATGCTGCAACGATCGAGGCGAAACCGCAGATCAAGAACATCCTCGGAGACGTCACCAGGTTCATGCCAACAGCACTCAAAGTGAAACGAGGAATTAAAGACGCTAAAGGAAAAGTTAAACAACCAAGTAAGTTAGATCTATGATATTGTGTGATACACTCAAAGTGATATGGCATCATATATTAAATAGTAAGTAATCACAATTTTTGGAAGCTGGGTTTTTATTTTATTTTTGTTGATGCAGATATATTTATATATACAATGGACTCTGTCTAAACCAATTCACATGGGACCAATGAAATATGCCGGTTTAGACAGATTGCCAGTATAGACAGATTTTATCCATGATTACATTAGCTGGATGGGACTTGTGAAGGTTTAAACAAGTATTTGGATCAGACAATTTATGCCAGTTTAGAAGAGCCCACTGTTCATTAAATAGCTAATAATTCTGGACAGTTTCTGGGAATTGTTGTTTTTATTTATTATTTTATTCAGTTTTATTTATTTAGTTTTTTATAAAATAAATATATATTTATTGGTTTGTTTATTTTATGTATATATTTATTGATGTTTTATATTTGTTTATGTTTTGACACGTTGTGGTGTTTGTTTTCAGCTAAAGAAGACGAGAAGAAAACATCTACAGCAGCCACCAAACCGACGCCGATGATTACAACTCAGACGAAGACGAAAGACGACGCCTATGATCAGTTCATGATGGAGATGGAAGATTTGTTGTGATGTTTGAGAGAGAGGTTAGTCTGACCACTGACCGTCAGTCTGACCATTGACCATCAGTTTGACCATCATTGACTCAGTTTGACCATCATTGACCATCAGTTTGACCATCATTGACCATCAGTTTGACCATCATTGACCATCAGTTTGACCATCAATGTGACCATCATTGACTCAGTTTGGCCATCATTGACTCAGTTTGACCATCATTGACTCAGTTTGACCATCATTGACTCAGTTTGACCATCATTGACCATTAGTTTAACCATCATTGACCATTAGTTTGACAAGACTAGTGTTATCATCATTTAGTCCATAATTTTGTCCATCACTGCTGACCATCTTTTATTTTCATTTAGTCCAACGTGTGAACACCATTCCACCTAGAATTATTTATACAGTGAAAGCCCTCAAAACTAGAAAAATAGTTAGGTCCCAATGTGTCCATTTAGTGTAAATCTAACCCCTGAAAACTGGACACCTCTTGAAAGTGGACATTTTACTTGGTTCTCATGTGTGTCTGGTTTAGAGGGATTTCACTGTATATTTTCAAGCCATAATAATAATAAATCTAATTTCTGTAGTACAAACTGACAAAAGAACACTAGGTGTCTGTGGGAGTGCATATAAAA
>JAUTWP010156707.1:0-11130 GCA_033042655.1 Cyathermia naticoides
ACCTAATCTAGATTGAGATTCAAACGTCTTCTGGCGTATAATAAATTTAATTATTTAAAAAAAAGGGTTACACCAACAAAAAGGGTTACGCAAAACGAAAAGGGTTACGCAAATATTTTTGGCATAACCCATTAATGGGTTACGCAGAATTTTAATTTGTGCACCCCCAATGACACTTAAAATGATTGTTTAAGAATATATATGAAAGTGTTAAATGTTTTTTTTAGAACAAAATATCACAATATTTAATTGACACAAAAACTAATTATTTTTTCAAAACTGTTTTAATGGACCCAAACATATTTCATGTAATGCCATCATGCATTTGTCATCTACTTGTTAAATACAGTAAATCCTCTATAAACCAGACACCCACAGGACCAAGTAAAATGTCAAAATTTCAGAGGTTTCTGGTTTTCAGAGGTTAGGTACTAAATGAATACATTGGGACCGAACTACCCGGTTTTGCTGGGATTCCAGTTTAGATGTGTCCGGTACCTACATTTACATTGTTGATAAAAGCCAGTATTGTTTTATACAGGGTCGTGCTGTCCAGACGGCCCAGTCACTGGATGAAGGACTTCGGGTGATCATCCACCTGAGGGAAATGGAAGTAGCATTTGATGAAAACAACGGAAAGCTTGTTCATCTGTTCGGACAACTGCGAACTGAGAAGGTAGTAGACAGTTTTAAACACAGATATGTTATTTTAATCTCAGTTGGTTGGTTATATTTATTTTCATGCTTGCATCAAATTAAGGTTCAAGTAAGCTGTCACAGACAGATATTAATGTTGGTAGAAGAGAGGAAATGCGCTACTGCCACACTGTGGTTTCGATAAGTAGCAAGCGATCTTTTGTATGCACTTTCATCAAATGCTGTGGTATGTGTTTTCCTGTCTATGGGAAAGTGCTTATAAAAGATCCTACTGCTTATTGGAAAGAGTAGTCTATTGGGCAGCAGCGGGTTTCCTTTAACGAAATGTGCCAAAATTACCATATGTTTGACATCCAATAACCAATGATAAGATAAAAATCAATGTGCATTAATGGCATCATTAAATAAAACAAACTTTACTTTTTTTTAGCTATGTCCTGCTCTTTCATATGGTAAAATTATGCTTGATATTCATTAAAATACTACTACTGATTACAATGGCTTTACCCGTTCCAACCAGTGGTCCACAACTGGTTTATCAAAGACCGTGGTATGTACTGTTCTGTCTACGGAAAAGTGCTTATAAAAGATCCCTTGCTGCATATCGAAAAGAGTAGCCTGTGTCAAAATGACCATATGAATGACGTCCAATAACCGATGATAAGATAAAAATCAATGTGTTTCAGTGGCGTCATTAAACAAAACAAACTTTACTTTTCCTGCCCTGCCTAGCCTTGTCTAACCTTGCATAGTCTTGTCATAATATAAGTTTAAATGATAAATGTTTTGTTTGTGTTGTAGACCTCACATTGACACGGAAGCGTATTTATCAAATCCAGAAAAGACGAATGTGAGATACACGATAGATGATGCAGACGTCAGCAGTGATTCAGACGAGGGCTTGACATTCGGTGAGTTGTCAGAGCGGGATGTAGTTCAGTCAGTAGTGTGCCCGCTTTTGAAGTGGTCGGCAGTGGTATGTACTGTGCATATAAAATACCCCTTGCTGCTTGTCAGAAAGAGTATTCTATGTGGCAGCAGTGGGTTTCTTCTGAAGAACTGTGTCAGAATGACAATATATATGACATTAAAGATAAATATCAATGTGCTCCAGTGGTGTCGTTAAATAAAACAAACTTTACTTTTTGACCAACAAAAAAGTTAATTTGTTTACATTATTTTCACCTGACTATGCCGATTGAAAATGCAGCACTCATATTTTTGGCTAATTGTTTATTTTAATTTTCAGAGACTGTTACGTTGAGAAAAAGGAAGTTTAACCCCAATATGGATGCAACTGGTCTGCGGGCACTACTTAATTCTCACCTCTCTAGCAGATTGGTATGTATCCATGTTTTCAGCCATGTTAAATTAAAAATTTGAAAAACTCCAAAATTACACTAAAGCGAATAAAACCCATTTTACAATATTTTATTGTATAAGAATGTTGTATACCCTATATGCTATATAGAATGTGTTCATGTTTCTTTTTCCATTACTGACTGAATAGTAGCGGGACGTAGCTCAGTTGGTAGCGTGTCTGCCTTTAAAGCGGTTGGTCGTCAGATCAATCCTTCTCAGTGGACCTATCTCCAGTTTGGGCAAATTTTCCTTCAAACCAGTGGTCCACAAAAGACCCCTTGCTGGTTATTGAAAAAAGTAGCCTATGTGGCGGCGGGTTTCCTCTAAAGAAATGTGTCAAAATTACCTATATTTGACTTCCCATAGGTGATGATAAGATAAAAATCAAAGTGCTCTAGTGGCGTCATTAAATAAAACCAAAAAATTTGAAAATTACAAGCAAGGGAAGAATGGTTTAAATTGAGATAGTGGCCGAGTGGTTAAGGTGTCAGACTTAAGCCTTAATGTTGGTAGGTACCAAGATCAAATCTCTCAGTCTAGGGATGGGATATTTAATCTAGGTACCGACTCCAACCCAGAGTGAGTGCTCCGCAAGGCTCAATGGGAAGGTGTTTCCATTTACATCGACCAGTGGTTCCATAACTTGTTTAAAACTGGTTTAAAAAAAGATCCGTTGCTTATGGAAAAAGGTAGCGGGTTTCCTCTCTTCTACTAACATTAATATCTGTCCTGGACAGACAGCGCAGGAAGCTGAGCTGTGTGCCCATAACAGCGTGCTTAAACCTTAATTGGATGTAAGCACGAAAATAAATATAACTAACTGTTTTTAGCAAAGTATTTTTGACGTCCAATAACAGAAGATTAAAAATAAATCAATATGCTCTAATGGCATCGCTAAATAAAACAAACATTCCTTTCTTAAAACAATGACCAGACGGACAGTTTAGCATATATATTCTTCACTAATCAAAAGCACATTTTAGAAAATGTCGATTAATTAACTGTATGACATTAATTAATTGTCAGTAGGACGGGGTCGGGAACTTTTCGACCTCCCCATGTATTATACCATCGTACTAACAATCTCGGCGCACGGAACGTAATCTTACTTGGCGCTGGTAAATGGGAGGAGTTAGGTTTCAACAGATTGGAGGTTGTGTATATTCGTCGGCAAACATCAAAGCGCCACATTAAAATGTTTACTAACACTGCCCTCCTGTTTCTTCCTGGCTGGCAAATGAAAGCCTGCAGTTGATACTGTGCGTGGAGAGAGCCTACCGTGAGAGAATTTACATGACCATTGTCCATATATCAAACATTAATTATTATACCACGGTGGTTTGAAGAGCACAAAAGATCCCATATAACAATAACATTGGCCAAATAACTATGTCACCAGCCCGTGTGGTGTTGTATTTAGACTACCAGAAATGATACTAATAGATACTTTGATCGAATCGGTGTATCGGTTTCAATTTGAACAGTGTGTGTTCTGATAGCCCGAGTATCCTCTGACGGAGAACAGCTTGGATTTAATAGTAAAGTTTATTTTGTTTAACGACGTCACTGGAGCACATTGATTTTTATTTTATCATTGGCTATTGGACGTCACTCATATGGTAATTTTTTGACATATTTCTTCAGATCAAACCCACTGCCGCCACAGGTTACTCTTTCCGATAAGCAGCAATGGACCTTTTATATGCACTTTCCCACAGACAGGACAGAACACCATGGGAGATTGAACAGCAATAGCCATCCAAATATACATCCGAGCTGTTCTTCGTCAGAGAATACTCGGGCTAGTGTTCTGCAAGGGGGTGTCATCATTTGCATTACCTTGCTGCTTATCGAAAAGAGTAGCCTATGTGGCGGCAGCGGGTTTCCTTCTAAAAAGTGTCAAAATGACCATATGAATGACGTCCAATAACCGATGATAAGATAAAAATAAATATGTTCCAAAACAAACTACTTTTTTTTCATTTGCATTTAGTAGACTCCCGTTTAGAGAAATATATTTAGTTTTTTCCCCTCGATATATCAGTTATGTATTTAGAGAGACTATTAGTATTATAGTATCTAGTCGTAGGTTTCAACATGGTTATGTCCATAGGACTCCTGTTTGAGAAATATATTATACAGTTTTGTTTCCTCAATATAGCAGTTATGTCTTTAGAGAGACTATTATAGTATCCAGTTGTAGATTTCAACATGGCAATTTAAATGTCTTTGTCGAATTATCCACCTAATGTTAAACATTGTGAAAGGCTGTAGGAAGTTAGGTGAACTCCCCGATGTTGATGATTTCCAGGTGTTGTCCTCATTGTAAGCAATCTAATTACTACTGTCATCATGTCCAGCTAACAGTCTTACGTCACTCTAACTCAACACGTATTATAGTAATAGAACTAGTTTTGTTATATACTGCTAGCTTTGTGTGGTAGTGAGACCAGGTTCCCTCTCGCTTAGCCTACTCTACATATCCCTCAACCAGAATTAATCATAATAGTACATGTAATCCTAATGAAAATGATAATAATAATAATGATGAATGTACATGGTGATGATGATAATGATAATAATAATAATAAGGATAACACTAATAATAAAAGCTATTTGCGATTAAAACTATTCGTCGTAGGTGTCAAATTTTCTAAAATAAACAGCAGGAACAACAAAAAGAAAGGCATCACCTCAAAAGAAACAACAACAAACAAAACAACCTCACAATACTCCCCCCACACACACACCAACAAGAATATTTCAAGTAAAATATTCCAAACCCTTTAAATATAATTATGTAAGGAAATATTGCATTTAGTAATTAATAAAAAGGAATATTTCTGGAAAATAACAACTCAACATACCTCTATCTAATGGAAAATACAGAATAATTCCATTCTACAGCAAATGTGCCTACTCCTTGGTTAGAAAGCTGCAGAACAACGTCCTCGAGAGACTTAATACCTCAACAAATGAACTTCCGTTACTGTGACAATACTAACACCTCGACACCTTCCCTGCCACCTCCTCTGCTTACTTATCTCACTTAGCATAGCTGTGATCACTCGAGAAAACACCCCATTGAAGTAACTATAAAGCATCCCATCCAATTAACTATGAAACACCCCATTCAATTAACTATAACACATTGACAACCAAACTGGCAAGGTACAGAAAACAGACGGAATATTTCTGTCTCCGTAAAGGTATTTTACATACCGGTATCTATATTAATTTTTTCATATTTGTTTATCAGTGGCGGATCCAGAAATTCGATTTAGGGGGGGCAATGACGAGCTTAAGTGCCACAAATGTTCCCGAAAATATTTACAATGTAAAATTATCAAAATATAGGGTCGGGGTGACCCACCACTGGTTATTTAATTTTAATAAAAAAATTCATTGCCTTTTACAGAAAACATCCCCATTCAATTAACTCTAACACACTGACAATCAAACTGGCAATGTACAGAAAAGACCCAAACATATGTCGACTAGAATTACGAGAAAACACCCCATCAAACTGACAAGGTACAGAAAAGAACCAAAAATATGTCCACACCAATTACGAGAGTGTTTCGTCACACAAGTATTAGTCTATTAGCTATGACGCTACCTGGATCCAATTATCTCGTTTCACGCCGAACTGAGCATCCAGGTGCAAAAACACCTCCAATACTTGCACAATACAGAGTCATAGCGACTTATGGGATTTTCTAGGGATTAATTAGAGCAAAGTGATGCCATTAAGCTCCCGGTGGGTGGTCATTTCCCGAATGACAAGTAAATTACAGTATATAACTGCCTATGAGAAATATGTCAGTGTTATTACAGTATTACATTATGTGAGTGGACGTAATACTTCAATACATTTCACAGACCAGTGGAGGACATCTAAAACCCGACAACGATATCACCAACAGCGCATTTTAGCAGTTTTTATCAAGTACCAGTATATAATATAAACCTGACAAACTACAAACACATTAATTCATAGCCTTTTCAAAAAAGGTCTTTAATTCCTCTCACCCCCACCCTATCAGTCCAGTGCCGTCTTCAAGTGGTTCATCAAAGACCGTGGTATGTACTGTTCTGTCTATGGAAAAGTGCATATAAAATATCCCTTGCTGCTTATCGAAAAAAGTAGCCTATGTGGCGGCAGCGGGTTTCCTTCTAAATAGTGTGTCAAACTGACCATATGAATGATGTCCAATAACCGATGATAAGATAAACATCAATGTGTTCCAGTGGCGTTGTTAAACCAAACAAACTTTACTTTTTCCAATAACCAATAAGATAAAAAAATCAATGTATTCCAGTGGCATCGTTAAAAAAAAAAAACTTTATAATTTTGAAAGGCGCCTGACAGCCATTGTGACATACATCTATTGTGACATAAGCCATTGTGACATCAGCTATTCCATAGCCTCAGGCACTAGGTGACTCTGTACTGGACAGCCTGACACATTCTTCTTATATACGGAAGGAAAGGAATGTATGTTTAACAACACCCAAGCACATCAGAACAAAGTAAAGTTTGTTTTATTTAACGACGCCACTAAAGCACAATGAAATAGGGATTTTTATCTTATCATCGGCTAATGGACGTCATACATATGGTGATTTTGTCAAATTTTGCTACATAGGCTACACTTTTCGATAAACAGCAAGGATCTTTTATTTGCTTAAAGGACTAAAGCTTATAAAACTTAGTGAAGAGTCAAGCTGAAACTAAAGACCAAACTCTAACATCTGACAAGAGCGGGATGTAGCTCAGTCGGTAGTGTGCATGCCTTTGAAGCGTTCGGTCGTCAGATCGACCCTTCTCAGTTAACCCATCTACAGTTTGGGCTATTTTCCGTTTTGTCGGAAAGAGCATATATAAAATACACCTTGCTGCTTATCGGAAAGAGTAGCCTATGTGGCGGCAGCGGGTTTCTTCTAAAATTTGTCAAAATAAACATGTCGAATAGTCGATGATAAGATAAAATTCAATGTGCTCTAGTGGCGTCGTTAATTAAAACAAACTTTACTTTATATTCTATATTACTCAGCATTGCTATATCGACATATACACAACACAGTTCATACATTTGGTATTTTATTAATAAAACAATAAATACTTTTTTCAACAACGAACACAAAAATATAGTCGTGATTTTGTTTTGTTTTCTTATATGTGGTTCCAGTTATATGTGAAGAAAACTTTGGATAGATAGAAAGGAAAACTCGATTTTATTCTTATAATCTGTCTGGTGTTGTTGGCAAAGAGCAATAAAGAAAAATTGTAAACGAATTATGTGTTCTCTGAAGATGACTAAAGGGTCTACTGCGAGATTAGGCTACCTACAATGCATTGCGCAAAAAAATGAATGCACCCATGATTGATCAGTTGGTTATATTTATTTTCGTGCTTTCATCCAATTAATGTTCAAGCACGCTGTCACGGGCACACATCTCAGCTTCCTGGGCTGTCTGTCCAAAACAGATATTAATGTTAGTAGAAGAGAGGAAACCCGCTACAGCCACACTAGTCCGGCTACACTTTTTTGATAAGCAGGAAGGGATCTTTTATATGCACTTTCCCATAGGATAACACAAACTATGGCCTTTTCAGTTAAGGAAACACTGATCGGTGCAATTGGCAACACATTCCCATAGAGTCTTGCGGAACACTCACTCTGGGTTGGAGTCAGTACTGAGATTAAAAATCCCATGCCTCGACTGAGATTCGATCTCAGTACCTACCAGCCTTAGGTCCGATAGCTTAACCACTCGGCAACGGAGACCGGTACATGATTGATCATTTATGGTCTTGGATTTATAAGATTTACGAAGTCAAAGGATTACATTGTAAAGAAAAAAGCTATAATTTTATGGTTATTGTTAATTTATATTTATATATGGAATTTATATTTTTATTAAAATGTTTAGGGTTGGAGAGAAAGGTAAAATATAATTCGACAAAATAACCGGAACCAGACGTATCTTTTATTTAGTTTAGTTTTCATAACTAAACCTTCATACGATAGTCATCATATTGATATCCACACGACCTCCAATATTCTCAAATTCACAATTGAACAAGCCATGCAGCACTTTGTATAACCTGTCTATAAACAACTCCAGATTTCTCTTCACAATACGACTATTTCAACCTGCCTATAAAACAACCTGATTATAAGAAAGATGTTTAGGTTTATTGAGATGATGTAAGACAGGGTTTGTTTGTAGAGTAAGTCTTCATATTTTTCCATACTCATTTCTCTTTCCACAGCAGAAGGTAAACAAAACTCCGGCCTGAAAGATAAATCAACAAGTAAATAGAGGATATACCCCGAGTGTGTTGTGATATCATAATTTATCAGCACGAGTTGATAAACGTATTAAATCCGAGGTTTGCCGACGTTATTACAAGTCACACGTCGTTATGTTTATATACAGTGGAATTGAAGCAGCAATATCTGGAATATTTAAAACACTTTTAATTATCTACAATAGAGGTTTGATCATTGAAGTTTGTTTAACCCGTGTAGACCCCATAGAAATAATAATAATGATATAAAAAAAACCCACACAAAACTCAAAACAAGACCCCCCAAAAAACAAAACAAGACACACCAACAAACAAAACAACAACAACAACAACAAACAAACCCAACACACATAGCAACACCCCCAAAGAAAAGCAACAACCTCAAACCAAGCCATCGCAAACAGAACTCCCCAAACCCAAGCAACAAACAACACAACACCACAAACAAAACAAAACCCATATAAAATGAACAAACGACAAAACACCATAAAGAACCGTCATGTTCACATAGAACGTCTTGATAATTATTAACACTAATACGATTTATCTTCAGGCCAGGTCATGTTGTTTAACGTCTACATTCAGAGCCAGGCTGTTATAGCATACGCCTCTCCAGAGCGCCGTTTATGGTTCAAGTCCGGGAAAGATATTAATATTAGTAGAAGAGAGGAAACCCGCTACCATGACACTAGTACAGCTACTCTTTTTTGATAAGTAGCAACGGGATCTTTTATAATTATGTACTTTTCCACAGACAGGATTACACAAACCATGACCTTTGTTAAAACAGTTATGTGGTTACACCTTCCCATTGAGCCTTGCGGAGCCTTCACTCTGGGTTGAGGTTGATACCAAGATTAGAAATCCCATACCTCGACTGAGGTTCGATCACGGTTCCTACCAGCCTCAATTCCGGTAGCTTAACCACTGCGCCTACGAGCCCGGTATTTATTATCAGATTTGTTTTTCTGTATCATCGATTATTGTTTGTCAAAAATGACAAGATTAACATTTTATTTATTTTTTGATTTATGACACATTCCCAATTTCATGAGAATCGACATTGAATTTCACGATGCTGTTAACTTTCTAATAGTGAAATATTTATAGAAGAAAAAAACTACGTTATTTTAACTGAAATTAAAACTATGCACTAGAGGGCGCCACTGGCAAGGAAGGATGTACTCAACTTTCAAAATACATGTACACTATCTCTACTCAAATCATTATTTTTTTAAAGTGCCAATACGACTCTCAGAAAAGCGTAACTAAAACTAGAAATTAATTTAATGCTGCAATATTTGGACTTTTATTTAACTATTTAAATTAGATGTATACATTTGTTTTGTGGGCATAAAACGACTTTCATCTGTCAACGTCACTCCATAAAATTAGTAATTTCCCGAGGAGTCTGCTATAACAGCCTGGCTCTGAACGTAGACGTTAAACAACATATCCTATCCTATAAAACTAGATAATCCGTTCTTTATATGAAACCTAAACAATTCATACAGTCAAACAAAATAATGTACGGCTATGAAACAATTCATAGAGTAACACATACAATAACGTACGGTAGGTACTATGTGAGACCTAAACAATTGATAGTACTTAACATAAAATATCGTACATATTTATTATGAAATACAAACACAATTCATAGATTAACATTTAAAATAACGTATATAATTAATATAAACCATTCATAGAGTAACATTTAAATAACGTATTATGCGAGAACTAAGCAATTCATAGGAGGCTATGGAATTAATAAATAAGTTATTAAAATTGGACTTTCTCAAAAGGTTTTTAGTGTTACGATAAAAATGTGTGCCCAATTTGTTGAGGTTGGTCTAAAGAAGAAGCAATTCATACACAAACGTATACAATAACATACTGCTTAGAGACGCAACACTACTACAGTACAATTTTAATAAACGTACACAACTGTAATTATAAGATGCAAAAATTTAAAATGACGTACCGATATGAGGCCGGGAATAGATGACCAAAACGAGGAATTAGGTATAATCTCCGCCCCAGAGGACTTGCGAATAAATACCTGAAAGCCAATTCCTCCCAGAACATAGACAAATACAATTGCAATGAATCTGAAATAAAAATTAAAGTTTGTTTTATTTAACGACGCCACTAGAACACATTGATTTTGTCGTATCAGCGGGTATTAGACGTCAATTATATGGTCTTTTGACGCATTTCTTTATGAGCAGACCCGCTGCCGCCACATAGGCTACTCTTTTTTATAAGCAGCAAGAGATCTTTTATAAGCACTTTCCCACAGAAAGGACAACACATACCACCACCTTTGATGAACCAGTTGTGGAGCACTAGTTGGAACGGAAAATAGCCCAAACTGCAAATGATTCCACTGAGAAATATTGATCCGACAACCGACAGCTTCAAAGGCGGGCACGCTACCGACTTAGCAAAATTTTCAAAAACTGACTTCGAGTTGGGTTTTTTCTCGATTATCATACTTACGTGATGGAGTTTGAGCACGCAAATTTCCAGATCGGTAAGTGAATAACCGATGTAGCCAACAAATATTTATTTTATATGTTTTGACACATTAGTTAATATCTGAAAATACTTTCTAGTCCCTTTAAGGCCTTTAGCCCATACACAAAAAATTACGTCCAATAGCCGATGATAAGATAAAAAAAATCAGTATGCTTTAAAGGTATTAGAACCGTGTTTACAGGTATTAACTGATGCGTCAAAACACATACAATAATATTTGTTGGCTACATCGGTTATTCACTTACCGATCT
>JAUTWP010156817.1:0-11130 GCA_033042655.1 Cyathermia naticoides
ATTTTAGCGGATTTTGGATATGTTGTTCTACTAAAAATTACGCTTCTAATGATACCAAATTCATTTCTTTACCATTTATTTCCGGGTTCGAACCTTTTTTCGGCTTCAACAACTAGCCTAAATCACAAAGCACCTACTAGTCAAAATAAACACAATTACAAACCACCCAGGCAGATGGTCTATCTATAGATGTGATATATCCTACATTTCAAAACTGTTCCCCAATTCCTTCAACATAGCATACAAATATAAACGTTAATATCCCCACCTTCCCAAAAATACCCATCCACCTCCAAAAATTACTAATTTAGGTTTGGTGTACAAACTGAAAAATATCAAAAATGAATTCTCTATCACTGAACATGACACCTTTTATAAATGTTAATTTCTATTTATGCACCTTGATGAATTTTAGTTCCTTGTATAGGTGACACCTTGACACCAGACGGTGTGACCATTGTTGGGGTTACGACCTTGATTCCAGATACTGGCGTTGTTGTAGCTACTGTAGATGCACCAGGAATCTTTTGAGTAGCAGCAGCTGCAGCAGCAAGAGCTGCGATGCCAGTCATCTGCCCACCGGCCTGAAAATAAAATATTTCTTTAATAAACAAAACATGAGCTGAATGATTTTTATTAACACTGTTTAATTGGTTTAAAAATGGATACAAAATGTCATACTGCACTTTTCCCAGTGTCACTACCAATCTGCATTTTACAAAAAAAATATCTTTCCCCAAAAAGTATCAAATTCATACAACATTAATTACATTTGTCCTAAAAAAGTTTACTGCTTATAACCAACCTCAAGGAATGATGTGTGATTGTTGAACACTCTTTCTGCATATTTCAGCAGCCTATCAGCAGAATCAGAAAGCTCTACAAACACTTCATTCAACAAAGAACGCACTACTCACCAAAAATGACCATAAATCTTATGACTGTCAAATTTCAAATTAGATTTATTAAGTTATTAATATACAGTGGACTCTGTCTAAACCAGCATTGGTCTAATCTAGATTTGTGTAAACCAGGATGATTTTAAAGTCCTGTCCAATCTGTCTATATCGGCACTTTGTGTAAACCAGCATATTTTGTTGGTACCCACTGAATCTGATTTAGACAAGAGTCCACTGTATATATATTTTCAAATGAAAAAAGGATAAAAAGTAGGATTTAAAAAATAATAATAAAAAAAAGTAAAAAATACTTCAAGAAAAATTAAGAAGTGGCAGCACTGCTTCATGACACCTATATTTGGAGATTCATTGGTTTTGAACTTACCGTGGTTGTAATGGCTGATTTCGGTCCCACATTTATAATCTGTGGAGTGGCAGTCCTCAGTCCCGTGGAGACTGGGGTGATCATCATCGGCGCCTTTGCCCTCGGAGCAGCCGTCACTAAAAATTTAACACAATAACACTCAGCTACAAAGAATAATTATAAAATAATAATGGGTTTCTGTTTAACACTTCAACACATTGTTTAAAGAAATAGTCAAGTAAAACGTTTATACATATTCAACAATATTTAATAAATGTTGTTTGTTAACATGAACCATATATATATATTTTGTGCATGTCTACTGTTTGCGTAATTTATCTGGCTGCATTCTTTGTAATTGATCGTTGTGTTCAATAATCCATGTCACACCCACTCCTTTCTGAAATTGTATTATGCAATCGCCACCTGAGAATCAGACATTGGGAGTAATTACAGTGTCAAAAGGTGAAATTTCAGACATTAGTGAATTGAGATTTTTGTATAAATGGAGTCACTTGACTGGTGAAAATATCTAGTAGCCCAATGGACTACACATTTTACAAACATGGTACCCCTACGTTGCATTCAGTAGACAAAAAACCCTGGGCTACCGCTAAGGTCGAACCTGGCTAGTCCGAATTGGTTGTAAGACTTGACACTTTGATTGAATCACCCAAGGAGTATACCGCAGTGTTGAGCTAGTTTTTTGTAACAATTCTCGAAATAGTAAACCTGGAATAAGTTTACATAAATTTCCATTAGCTAATAAAGAATGACTAAACAACATGTGTTGTGTTCCGAAGATTTGTCCCTTCGCTTCATTTCTGCCGATGTAAACACTGGTTCGGACTGATGCGGCTACAAAATCTGGTCTGGTTGAACAACAGTTTTATTAATAACATTTTTATTACTCCCAGAAAAAAGTTAGGACCCCAATCCATTGCTGTTTGATAATATGCATTCAATCATGTAATACTGTAAAATAACAAACACTGCTTTCTGCATCATACCCGGTGCTGAGATTCAAGGGGAGACAACTATCAAGACAAAATGACTGCATCCTGCAATAAACGTTATTTTCAGCATTACTACTCTTTCAATCAGAGTCTATTAATAATAGTACTTATTAGGTATAAAAATTAATTATTATCAAAATAAATGTGCTGCCACCAGTCTTCAATATACACTTCCTCACAGGATGGCATGGCTTTTCATAAACCAGTAATATAATAGAGCCATAGGCTGGAATGGAATAAAGCCCAAATGCAAATGGGTCCACCGATCCATGACAGGTTTGTGTCAACCAAGGAGATTCGATCCTTTAAGTTCAATGCAGTGATATCATATTGCTCCACTGACTGAGCTAATCTCACCCTTTATTTGAAAGTATGAATTAAATTTACTTTTGATATCTAAAATTAATAATGTTTGATTAATCATTGGGCTAGTAAACATATGCTATACACCAAATGTCTGACAATGTCAGTCAAATTCGATCCCTGTAGAATCTGATAAGGTTTTTTTCATGAGAACATGCTGTTACCACACAAACAATATGCAAAAACTATACACTTTCTAAAACAGGACAGTACATACCACATATTTGCTATTCAGTTGTGATACACTAGCAGTTTATTCATGCAAATTATGATTTTAATAGACAAAGCACAAATATACAGACTGCATGCATCTAGACACCTCCTGTTACTATTACAGGCATTAGTAATACCTACATTAACACAACATTGGCACATATCTATCTACAACTACACAAAATTTAGGCACAAAACTTTTAAATAACAATTTTTTTGGTGTGGGGGTATCAGAGATCATTATTATGTGTGTTTTCACATAATTAGGGTAGGCACAAAAAACTAGCTCAATGGTCTATTATTTCACTGTTTTCTGAAAATTATTTCAATCTCAATGTGTCAAATTTGTGACCACACTGCATCTATTACCATGTTCTAATAAAACAAATATAACAAGCATGACTTTAACCATTTAAAATCAGCATGACTACAACATCAAATGCATGCAACATATGGCTAAAGAGGCATGGAAAAGACAGAAGATGGACAAGGCACTGAGGCTGACAAGGATGCATAATGGTAGAGTAGCTGACAATACCTCGAATGGTCTGTGGGGATGACAGAGTGAGAGATGGAAGGGTAGCCGTAGTGATGGACCGAATTTGCCCTGTTCCTGTTGCCAAAGTCAAATTAAAAAAATAAAGTAAAGTATTAGGAATTGAATTTTTAATTAAAATTGGTTTAGACTTAATTACAATAAGATACATAAAACGATGCACATATAATGAATTTGAAAGAAAACCAACTTATGTCGAGTCGGAAATGTTTAGTAACAATATTAAAGATATGATACTGAAAAGTTTTCCAAAATGAGGCACATAATTAACATTTTGAAAATAACACATTTCACCGTCAATGAGTCTCATTTGATAGAAAAAAATCCAAATTGAGAAATAAATTAAATGTCAAACATTAATAATGTGTATGTCCAATCACTGCATTTATGCAGACCTGACAACACCATCACATACCCTGGATGAGCTTTCCAATTTAGCGATACTCATTATTTTGCCACTCCTCAAGAAAAACTATGCAATGGTCTTTGAACACTTAATTAGTGATGTAAGCATGTTAAACATTTTTCCATTCCAGTGAAAATTTCTGCTTATTTCTATCACTGCAACGTATATGCCAAAGAACCCATATTGTAAAAGTGAAATTTGGATTGTGAGTAAACTTTTGCAGCAAAGTAAATAATGTACAAAGAAAAATTGTTAAGTAGATGAATGGCAAAGGAAAGGGGGGAGTGGGAATAAAAAGTAGATTAATGGCAAATATATTATTTTAAATTATCAACTTAAAAAAAAAAATTATCAACTTATGTTTAGATTTTGTTTCTAGATATTTCATGATATATCAGGGTGTCTCAATTATAATAACACATCAGATATCGTCTAACAACAATTGGATAGAATTTTGTTGTTGTAAATGTACAGAATTTATGTTAAAGACAATCCATTATGGACTAAAGAATTCATGAAGTTGATGGACTTGAACATGTATTTTTTAGTAAGTCTATAAAACTGAGCACAGAAGAAAATTAAAAAGAATGTAATGTTTGTGTAGCATATTGTTTAACCAGTAGCTACTAGGTGGCAAACATATACTATAATTAAGACTTGTCTTCATAAAAATCCTTCTGCCACCACATAGTATTTTTAATAACAATCAATGGTTCTTTTATATACTTTCTCAGTCTACATGATCAAGGGCTTTAATAAACAAGATGTGGACTAAAAATTGCCCATTGAATCCACCATAACAGATTAATCTGACACTTATAACATATCAGGTAAACTCTCTAATTTGAACTTTTATGGACAGGGTGGCACATAACATGGACCACTGGATGGAATGGAAAGTAAGTGAATATTAAAATAGCATTGTACTTGCCTACAGTCGGAGATCTGATGATGGGTGCTTGCTGAAGAGTTGTCACAGGTTTTACGAGAGCACCCGATGTAGGCACGGCTGTTGGAGTCATCGCCTGAGAAGGCGGTAGGTCGTATTTCTGGAGTTGTAGAAGATATGCATCAGCTGTCGGTACAGCACCCCAGCAAACTTCCAGAGTGTTTGTGCTGGCCCGCACTAACTGAACACGAGACGGTGCTGGAGGTTTTTCTGTAATTAAGTGTAATATAATCTGTAAATTTTAACGTATGTTTGAAAGTCTTCTATTTGGCAACAATTTCTCAGTTACAATTGCTTTACCTAATCATAAAACATATTTTACTAAAAAAATGAAAAAAGTTAACGATACCACATTGATTTTTTAATCATTGGCAATTAAACATATGGTCATTCTGACAGTTTCAGAACAAACCTGCTGTTTTTAATAAGCAGTAAAGGGTCTTTACTGATTGAAATTTCCCAGCCAGGACAGTATATGTACCACAGCCTTCAATGAACAGAAAATAGCCAAAATTGCTAATGGGTTCATGGAGAAGGATGACCGACTGCTTAATATAATTATGACGAAAATTTGGAATATCAAAGATTAAAACACATAAATCATACCTGTTTCCAGGAACCACAGATCCTTGAAGCACACCTGAAGTAAATAAAAAAATATACACAATGAAATCGCAGTCAAAAAAATAAAGGAATATTTAAAGCATCACAATTTTTTTAATCAAGATATATATAAAATATTGTATTTTTTAATTATAACTTCCCGACGTCCAAAATGAGAAATAGCATTTCTCTAAAACATTCCAGATTCTGATGAGTAAGTTAAAAGATTTCATAATCTGTGTGAAGCATGTCTTATTAAAGTTAAAATGGTTTTGTCTTTCATAGACAACTCCATGTAATTGTGGCACTGAATAACAAAACCCAAAGCACATTTTTCAAATCTGCTCGCACATGGAATAAAGTCGACCAAAAGTGTTGACCGAAGACACACCCATCAACATCAAATTCTGGGGATCTGTCGATGAAGTACTAAATATTATTAAGTTAATCCCCACATCTAAATTAGTGATAAAAACATGGACATGTAAAGATTGAAAGACAAAGAAAAATAAAGTAAAACCTCTCTAAACCGGACACCCATGAGACAAAGTAAAATATCCGGTTTTCAGAGGTTATATTTACACTAAATGGACACACTGGGACCAAATTGTTTGTTCGGTTTTCCAGTTGAGTCGACTGTAATAAAAATGACTAGTAACCTGGTTATTCCACGCTTTGCGGTATCCGTCCCTGCCACTCCAGATGAACAGGCGAGTGTTGATAGCAACGCTGCAGTGACCTGCTCTTGCTCGGGGCAACGCATCTTCAAACACCTCCATTGCTAGAGGCTCCCACGCCATTGTGTCTATAAATAAACACTTATAATCAGAAAAACATCTTTTACAAAACCAACATATTCAGTGGCTAGTATCATGTCTCAAACTATAGTATTTACGACTCATGTTTTTCAGCCAAAATCACTACTCACACATAAATTACTCATTTTAATAAGCAGCATGGATCTTTACTATGCACTTTCTCAAGATAGAACTGCACATGGAACGATCCTTGATAAACCAGTTGTGGACAACCAGATTGAACCAAAAATTATAATCAATGTACAAAATATTTAGAGATTTTATCCGGAGTTAAGTAACTGGAACAAAAATCCAGATTAGACGAAAGCTGGTTCAGTCAAGAATCCAGTAGGTTTTAAACAACTGGAAAAACCAAGCTGATCTGAAATTAAGGCCATATATGTAACTTGTGTGTATAAGCTTCAACATGCAATTATACGACCATCAACAGGACACCACTTACCAAGATTGAGAGAAGCCAGAGTATTGGTACATTTCCATTCTTTTTCATGAGTGGCGACCTTGACATCATCCATAACCAGAGGGACCCAGCCGCCAAACACAAACATACGATTTCCTATTACGGTTGCCGAGTGCAGACTCCGTGGCAATGGTGGCATGCCCTGAACAACAGGTTTCGTCCAGGTAAACGTGTCTAGAAAAATATAACAATTCAAAATGTGAAATATTTTAACGACGTCAATGTATGTTAATCATCACAGAATTTCATTACAGTTCCAATCTCTCCTTCCCATCTTATCCCTCAAAACATCTTTTACTAATAAAAATATAAACACAAATACATCATGGGGCTGAATTTTACACTACTCCGCAATTAAATTTTGAAACGGAATAGTAAAAAAAAATCTAATATCCTGTCATGAAAGTGAAAATACTGAAAATTGACTATTCTGCTTACAGTTTCACTTCAGCTACATTTTTCGCAGAACAAATCCTTGTGTTATCAAGACCTTTCTTATGCATACTGGTACAAAATAAACGTGTTTTTTTTTTATCGAGACTAATGTTTGGAGTGAGTTCATTTGTAATTACAGCTAGTACACAGTAATGCTATACAAATAATTGTTTGTTAGGCAATGTTGTACAGGGTGATGTAGCAGTCTGAAAAACTAGTGTTTTACCCTCTGGACAAATCCCTGATTTGACATAAACATACCAATTTCATACTGCCACAAGTCTCCAAGTCGACACCCACTCATGCCACCATAGATAAAGAGTCGAGGGCGTCGGCCATCCTTCCCGACATGAGCTGCAGATGAATGAGATTCTCTGGGGGGCGGAGGCGTACCCACAGTGTTTGGCAACTCCCACGATAGCTGGCTGGAAAAAGCTTTCAACTCCAAAGCATAAATATCATTCAAGTATCTGGGAAAAAAAGAAGTTAAAACAAAACACATATTAACTTTTAATATTTAATAGTATTGCTATGTCTTTATTTCCTAATAGTAAATCATTAAAAATAAAAGTAAAGTTTGTTCTATTTAATGATGCCAATAGAGCACCTTTATTTGTTTCAGGGGAAACTCACATTTTTACATTAGCTTCAAGGGATCTTTAATATGCATCATCAAAGACAAGAACACACACACAAACTTTATTCAGTTGTGGAGCCGTTTGGAATGAAAAACCCCAAACAGAACGGTTCAATCCTTCAACATAACTACCTCAGACGACTGTTTTACTGATTGATCTAAATTCTTCACCTAGCTGTAAAAGTATTGAACACAAAAAAGTAGTTTAAATAGACATGGTCTAGTTAAACATGGGTATATGGTGAGATCAAGTTGGAAAGACGTATATAAATGCAGAACATGGTTTTAAATGTCTATTTTGTATACAGCTATTCAAAGTTTATTCATACCTTGGTATGTTGTTTTTAGGATCTTCACTGTCATTGGCAAGACCTCCGAACAACCAAGCTTTGTTGCCAAGCAATGTAAAACTGTGTCCTGAAATATAAAACAACATTCACAACTATAATATGTATTTTAAACAAAACAAAAATTGTTAATTCAAGACAATTATTGCCACGTTAAGAATTTTATTGATTTAATTTGTTTAATTAACTAATTCAGTAATCGTTGAACAATAAATGCAACACATCTCTCCCTTTGCAACGTTTATCAGACACAAAAACAAAATTAGAAATATATAATAGTTTACATGGAACATTTTGTTCAGTATTGCAAATTAAATCGCTTATAATGCAAGTCTCTGAGATCGCTACATAATTCTAAAATCAATTACTAATCAATTTAAAAATTTCCTAATAAAAATGTCTCAAACAAAATGTTCCCTGGTTTACATACCCAGTCTGGGACAGGGTGGAGGTCCATTTTTTGGAGCTTTTGGTTTAAGGCGCTTCCACTCCCATCGGCTGGCCTGTAACTCATATAACTCATTTGAGTATTTTCCGTACTCGACCATCCCACCAAATATAAGAATGCGTGTTCCATCACACACAAAGCCATATGCTGCACACCCTGGTGGAATATCGCCTCGGACTGCTGGAACAAACCACTGGTTTGTAGCTGGAAATAAAATAAGTAAAAATTAAAAAATCTAAATTAATCAAAAATATACTATTGTACAAAATATATATATCCTCCGATTACTGCGTAGGTCGCAGATTTCGTGAAATATACAAATTTAAACTTCAAACTGAGTATTTAATGCATGAAACAAAAACAGTTCCTTATGAAAAAAAAGTCATTACAAAGTTTGTCAACTTCAGGTACCCAGATGTTGCAGCTTAATTTTTGAACACCCCAAACGAGTTCCACATTAAAAAAAAAAAAGACAGTAATTGCCTCCCTTAGGTATTGGCTGCTACTAGTCTAACTACTAAACTTAGCACACATTGCTTCCTCGTGAGTACTAAAATTTTAGTTTGAGTGTTTTTTGGCGACTTTCTAATGATTGTGCATTTACAAAAAGTCACTATTTAGTATTTGAAGCAAGGCAAAACGACAAAAAGTTACAGATTTAGCTGTCAATTTGCGACCCTTAATCTCTATTTATATCGTGAGAAATACTGAATAAAACGGCTGTTTGAAAACTAATGATGTTCAAAAACTAATGATCGGACGTTATTTTAAAAATGAACACAAAGTTTGAAAGATGGGGACGTTTTTTTTATTTTACAGTGCAATACATTTTCCTGCTCATATTGAAATTGAACCATATAAATTTGTTGATGAAAAAATTATTAATTTGTAGATGTTTACATTAAAGAAATACATTCTAAATGGAAAAGATTATTTGTAAAATAATTTGCATAATTTATTGATATAATCCAAAATTGATTTTCTTCCAAACAAAATAAATATTTATAAAAAAATAGATTGTTAAAAAGTACAAACAAAAATACCCCCCAAATAGAAATTTTACATACACACTTCTCTCCTATAAAAAAAAATCTCGTGGGCGGGATTTAATAAGTAGCGCGCAAGTCGCCATTATGGCGGCTAAATTTATATTACAGAGCAAACAGTTGACAATCACAATGAACACAAAGCAATTTAACATGCGCTAGATCAGTATGTGACATAGTATAAAATGTAATAGTGAAGATTTGATAAATGCATATTAATGCATTCGGGCGAACAAATCATTCGAGATTTCTGTAATTGTTTGAGATATAGGGCGCCGCCATTTTGATATTTTCTGCGATTATAAAAACTTCGAAACGAAACAATATTACCCACATAAGTAAAAAAAATAGATGCAAAGGTCACGACAACCATTTGAACTTAAAATTAGACTATGGTACATTACGATATTTCGATTGATCGCGTTTTTCTCATCGACGCCAATTTATTTCAACCGACAACAAAAAGTCGCCATTTTGTAAAACCCATGGGTTTGACAGCTACTTACTAGTGTTGTAAACATGAAGTTCATCAACGATCCCTTCATTGCCACCACCAAAAACGATCATTAAATCTTTAATTGCAACTGCACGATGTCCATGCCGTGGCCTAGGACATGGTCCTGTTGTGTTTGTTACCCGCTTCCACTTCAATATGGGTGCCGCCATATTGAAATTACCCACAATGCAGAAGTAAAACGAGGAAGTACCCGTATGTAAAAACAAAATTAACATATCACGTGATATAAATAGTAGATTGGTTATCAACGCGATTAGTACTTTTCACTACGACAGCGTATCAAACTAATAAACATTAGTGTATTTATATAAAGCTTTGTTATATTCGGAAACCTTCGTCCTATTCCGCTTTTCCCATTCGTAAAACATCGGCTTCATTCGTAAAACATCGGCTTCATTCGTAATACCATTTGAAACACTTCGTCCAATTTCGTGTATGAATATGTTTGAAAAGGACCTGTGAGGATGTTCCAAAATATTTGGAAAAACCCTCTGACTTGTAATATAAATCAATTTAGAACTTTGACGATATTTGGAAATATGTTTTTGTTTTTAATCAAACTAATTTTAATAAATGTTCCGAAAGAAGCCGATTAGTTCCGAAAATTAGCTAGGCCGTCGAGTGGCTCACAACTGTCACAGTACTGTTGTTATAAATTTCAGTATCAGTGTCCGCTAGTCCAGAGTGACTTTGGTTACTTCCTTATTCTGCAGGTAGTGATGGTTTGTTTTGATAGGAGACAGTAGTTTGTTCCATATTTATGATATTTAAACGTATCATTATCATAGTCATAGAGGTTTAACTTTAGGAGACTGAAATGTCATATTAAACAAATTAAAGGGACATTATATGATGATTATCATGATAATATCATGATAATGTCCCTTTAATTTGTTTAATATTTTCCGTTCCAACCAGTGGTCCACAAATGGTTCATCAAAGGTCAATCTCATGGTATGCACTGTTTTGTCTATGGAAAAGTGCATATAAAAGATCCCTTCCTGCTTATCAAAAAGAGTAGCCTATGTGGCGGCAGCGGGTTTCCTTCTAAAA
>JAUTWP010156928.1:0-11130 GCA_033042655.1 Cyathermia naticoides
GACGCCTCTCACGGGCGCAGTTTATGGTTTTATCCATCTACCGCGTCTGTGACAGGAGGAGGGGGGCAGGAGGGGGAATGCACGGTCATACTAACGGAAACCAGTGAGTTTCACGTCTGACACTCTCACTTAGCTTTGAAATAAACTCTTACACTCTGCCGTTACGCAGCAGAAAAACACAACTGAAACTGTTTATCGAAGCAACACTAAAGTATCCCTGGCACCAGATAAGTAAGCAGCAGACATGACTGGCAGAAAGTGCCAGGAAAGTGCCAGCGACTGCCGGCTGTGCGGTAAATACATCATTGGTTCGCTAACGAGGCAGGTGAAAATGTAGACTTTATACTCGGCGTAATTGCCCACAACCTATTCCCGTTATACAAAATGTTTACTCAACTGCACGTGCAAGCTAAACACTCTGACACGCCAGCGAGATGCATCAATCAATTATTTTATTTCTGAAGAAAAAAGCCCAGATAGAGCGGTACAAAATACATACATACATACGTACGTACGTACGTACATACATACACAATACATACACATATACATACATATATGTATACACACATACATATACTAGTATACACACACACACACGCACGCACATACACAAACATATAAAAATGTTTGATATTTTGAAAAGAACTGAAAGCCACATGACTGTTTGTTAGTGTACATTGTCTAATAACCGTGTATAAGTCATAATCAATCGTGTTTTAACACAAGCCGCAGAAATGGACGTGAATAGAAAGATGAACCCAACACTAACTTCATACAGCGTATTATTTCAGATATAGAGACATCATGATGGCCTTATGTTCAAGGTCTTCAGCTGCTGTGATATATTTACATCTTACCTGATACGAAACGTGATTGTGTTACACAATAAACCAATGTAGCCTGTATATCTATACCTAACCGTAATGCTGTCATATGATACTTGTTATATGTGATTATATTACAAAATAAATCCATATAACCTATGTGTCTATACCTAGTCGTAATCTTGTCATATGATACCTGTTATAGGTGATTATATTACATCTTGCATGTGACACCTGCATCGCAGGTTTTGATTCAGTAACTGATTATGTTGCATCTGTGAAACAGAAAACAATTATGACCTGTTCAAGAAGACAGGTTCAGTAAGATGGAATAGATCCTAGGAACTGGTGCAGGTACTATGAAATCCTCACACAAGAATACTATTATAAACACACTTCATCATGGTGCTTTCAACTAGTTTTGTAAGAAATCACAAAAAACTTAATGCCATTGATCAAAAAGGGGTAATCTATATGTATTATATGAGTAATTATAAATTAATTTTGACAATTTATTGCGAAGTAAAAACAGCTCTGGGAGTATCGTTAAATAAATTACTTTCCTTGGAATACATATAACCTGATGGGCCTACACATACGTTACATTACTTCACATACGTGTATACGACCTTGACTTACGTTAATGTAAGCTTCCTTACATGATTGTATCATCATTCTAGAGACCGAGATGAGAAACTGAATATGACGTCTTCATTATTCATGTAGTGAAACCTGGGATGGGGATACGTTATAAACTCTATATCTTCAATCAAGGTATTGTCATAGTCCACAGTGCCGTGTGAAAGTGTAGCTGTGCCTCCCTAGACCACACTACATATCCCACGAGAAGCAGGGGGTCGAAAAGTGTGTACAATACCTGAATAAACATTTTTAGAATGGATCAGAATGGCATTTATTTGTATATATCGCTTTCGTTAGAACTTCTCCTGCTTGTTGAGTCTGCGCATTAGCTATTTCCGGCTGGGAAGATTTCCCATCATGCAAAATACGCTGAATTCACGTTATATTAGAACGTACCCTACCAAACACATTGTATTAATTGTGTACGTTGTCCAACTGGCGTTGCAAAACTTGTATATATTTGTCACTTGTTATTTAGAAACATTGTTTGTAAAACGGGCGAGCTATTTTGAAACCGCTTGTTGAAATCAATATTCAATAGTTATTAGTTACATTAGACGCAATTTTGAAACATGCTCTTTTTGAAAACAGACCTATCTTATAAAATGACAACTGTTACAATGAATAGCTCAAACATTGCGAGTACCTGATGCAATCACTTTTTTAACAGTTTTTCATGCGTATAAATTGTCACATTTTTATCATAAATACTTCTCTTGGACTCAGCTGTGTACAGGGGTATCAGTTTGAACATCGTGACATGTTTGTCTATCAGATGTTTTTCATTCACGTCTAGTACTGATCAATTTATTCTCATTTTAGATATCCAATGACGTGACCCGCTTACTCCACTTCCTGTCTAGCACGCCCTTCGGTTCCATAAGTATGAACGACTTCCGGCGTCAGCAATTTGTCTTAGTTTCGGGACAACTGAAACTGTCTGACGTTGATGACGTGGGTTTTGGCGAACCATCGTGTTCCGACGACCATGACTGCATCGTTCACTTCTCCAGTGCCAACTTCACAAAACGGTGAGAATGGGTTGTCATGGTTACATAACAGCTATTCTGTGTAAATCAATACAACAAATGCTATATTTATTTAGGAAAAGAAAATCTTTTTATCTGAACTAATTAGGTAACAATAGACAACAATGATATTTAACACACTCACATATACAATAGCCCATATGAAATCAAGTTCTAACATACAAATATATTGGCTTGTATCATAAATAGAATGCATTTTTCTATTAATTGTATCAAAAAATGTTTAAGATTCGTTACTATTATAAAACTGAATATTTTTTTTGACAAGAAACTAAACAAAATGACTAAAAACAATGACAACATTGTCATAACATATAATTAATGTTAAAGTTGGTAGAAAAGTTTCAGTTGACATTAAAAGACAATTGATGGTATTCCCTTCTCCCAAATATACGTTTGACCTATGTGATATTACTGAATATGTTGATGTCAAATTGTGTTGTTTATTTGCAGGATGCCGTGTATTGCAGGAAAGTGTGTAGGTTATAACGAACAGAGGAATCTCTTCAATGCAGGACGGCACTTCACGACGTTCTTGCTGCCCCATGGAGCTCCAATTCTCCTCCGACCAGCCATTGACCAGCTAGTGGAAGCATACGAACAACTAACGATGGACGCAGGGCAGTTGGTCACTAGTTTGGGCAGGGTCGTGGACATGTACACACACGGGTGGTACCTCAATAGAAGCACAGTCATGAAACAAATACCAGGTAAATGTATGACAAATTAGGAATGATCCATGATTTTGTATTCCTTCTGCCTCTGAATTTTGATATTGCACCCAACACACAGATACAAGGCATATATTATATACAACTACTAGTAAGGAATGATACGTTATGATTTAATATTCCTTCTGCCCCAGCATTTGAATATTATCACAAACAGATGCAAGGTAAATCTACACCTTAGGAATAATAAATGCTTTAATATTCCTTCTTTTCCTGTTTTTGGAAGATTCATTTAATAACATTTAAGTTACATTATTTGAAGAAATTCTTCCATCAGTTACTAAGAGGTTGTGACCACTTTTCAAAAACATTCTACTATACACCGTCGTAGTTTATTACATTAAAATTATATCTGATGCAATACTCTCCATATATTTAAATATGCCATATCTCATTTACTTGATAGAAAAAAGGATAAAATGTAGTGATGTTTTACTGGACTTGTATCTGAACTAAGATTTTACAGTTTGAATATTAACACCTAAAAGTTTTACATGAGACCACTAACATTGATGGTGTAGAATACGCTCTATGTTCGCAGACCCTCAGTTGTACAGAGCTAAGGTTCTGAACACAATAACAGGCTGAGCGTGCGGAATATCTGAACTGACTTGAGATCTGCTATTGTCTACAGAATATGTTCTTGCTGACCTGTGTATCGATCGACAGCAGAATTATATATAATTTCTTCCAGTCTTCTGATTATATTATAGACATTGTATGAGGCATATGCAGCATGTGTATAATAAGAACTGGCTGCTAATGTATTAGCAGCATGGGGTTTCTGTCCTGTAAACATCAATGTCAAAAGGGCAAAGACAATAATTCTGCATTGATCGTAATCTTCCACGGCCATCAATATTTTAATAGCAATTTGATTTCAATGGCATTCATGTTTCTAAGGTATTTAAAGAACAAGACAATCGGCATTAATGTAAATGTTAATAGTATATTTTAAGAACCTCAGGTTCAGCGCTAACTATATTAATGGTGGTGGTTTGTCGTATTCTATGTCTGACGTCTGCTCGTGACAGCAGTGTGCAGGCGGGGTGTAATAAAGAATAGTATTAATGGCGTCTTATTGCTAGGGGAGTACTATTCCACAGACAACAGACCTTCATTTAGCTAAATGTTATTGAACGTCTGCTGAACGCAATAATTTGCTTTGTTATAGAGTTCACATTTCACAAAGAGAGTGACCTGCCGGGTCAGTTTGACTACAGATGTCGCTTTTCCATGTCCGGAGGGGGCTGTACTCTGTCTGTATTCGACACGCTAGAAGCTGAGAACATATGTAACATCGACCCTGAGTGTAAAGGTTTCGTGATGACCAAACAAAAGACTTGGACCGGTATGTTTTCACTTCAAAAACTCAAATAATTTATAGTGGGTATAATCTCAGACTCTGGGACAAGTTCCTCAAATACTGAGCCTGCACTCATTGGGGTGTGCTTGAACCTTGTGGATGTAGGCAAGTGTAAAAAGATTGGACAAAAAAAAAAATGTATGACATATATGTACAGGTACATAGATTAACTTTTTCATACATTCTTAATTTATAATCTTATGTTTTGTATTGACATTAGAAAAATAGCAGTTTTTGAATTGTTTTAATGTTTTGTTTTTATTTTTTCTACTTAACGAAATTCATTATTAAACCTTCACAATTACAAAAACAAATTTGTAATGCGTATTTGTTATTTTAATGTATAAACTGAATGTAAATAACAGTTCGTGTGAAATCTACAATCTTATGATGCTGTTGAAAGCTAAAACAATGTTTACCTGCAAGATACTGATCAATATGAGCATCCTTGAATAAACCTTCCACAACACACGTGTGTCAGCAGTAGAAAACAAACATTATTGTTTAATAAAATCAGTCAAAGTCATGAAGAATACCAATCAAAACAACAACATGTTCCACTAAATGATGAGCAGTGTGTCTCAAGTAAACTGAACCGACTATTCATTATTTTGAATTAATTAAAATATTAAAAACTTAACAATAATAATAAATAACAAAAACTAGTTTGGTGTGTTTGAAGAACGTATACAAGATAATAAAACATGTTATGTATATTCATTTATAAAACGCTTTTTGTTCATTCGTTTTCAGGTAGACAAATTGTACATTTGAAAAACGGCATGGCGATACCATCTAAGAATAAAGAAACAGATTTATATGTAAAACCATCATGACGTCCTACTAACGAGGTGGAGTTCATCTCTTGCCCAAACTGTGATAGTTCGGATGGACAGGTGCCAATCATCCAAGACTGACCAATGGTGCTTTCAAGCTTACTCTGAATATTCAGAGACGTCCGCCAGATGTATATTCTTCATAATATATAGACAGACCAAGTGCGAGCTGGTCGAGTCACCAGTGTGGAGAGCAGATCATACGATGAGACGTGTTCAGGATATTTGTCAGTTTTATCAGCAAACTGGAAGAACAAATAATGTCTGCCATAGCAGTGTCCATGCAGTGTTCCATACATCAGTTTTATTTGTCAGTCTTCATTAGAATACAGCATAATTGATACATGATGATCATTGGAACATTAAAACCAACGAATTGAATGTTTTGTCTCAAATGAGTTCCTGAAAAATTGAACAAAACGTTTTATGTAAATGTTTGTAATTTCTTAATAAGTGTCAGAGACTGAACGATACAGTGATGTGTGTTATAGAGGTATAAATGTGCTGATAAGAACATAGACATTATCACTGGCATCATTACATCTACAGACATCCAGGAATCATGTCAGAGTTTGAGCCAATTAGACCAATTGCTTCCAACTGGTCTCTGTGTACAGAGAATCGTCGTGCTGGGGGTAATAACTACATGTGGGAGTCGACAAAATGTTCCCAATTGAGCCCGCCACTCACATGCCAGCCTTGGTTCCAACTCATAGACAAACATTACAATTGTGTTAGACACCATGTGACTATGCATTAAGTTATGTCATGACCTCAGAACAAATGTTACAACGATAGAGTCAGATACATTAAAATGGAAATCATAAATGATAAGTTAGGGCTGTAAGTGGTTTGCTTCTAATAGAGAGGATGTTCTGTGATGACATCCAAGTTCATACAGCATCATCATCAGTCGATATCCATTCATTTGACTATAGTGCGATCCAAACTTAAATACAGTATCACCACCAGTCGATATTCATTCAGTTTACTATAGTGTGATCCAAACTTAAATACAGTATCATCACCAGTCGATATCCATTCATTTGATTATAGTGTGATCCAAACTTAAATACAGTATCACCACCAGTCACTGTTCTTTCAGTTGACTGCAGTGTGTTCATCATCACTTACAGTGCTCAGGTAGCATCATCAGGTCCACATTCAGACGTCTATAGCATCATATCCATTGTAAATACTAGTACATGTAGTTCAATTAACATTAATCTCGTTTATAAAAACTGCATGAGAAACATGTTTGTTATCTGATTAATCCAAACATTCAATTCAGTGCTCATTTAGACGATTTCTGACTAATGTCTTGCAAATAAAAAATTACTATTTTATGAACATCTCCCTCTTCTTTCTATTCATCATCCGAAATTATTATTTGATTTAATTGGTAGTGTTGCAAATACATGTTTGTTATTGTTTTTACATCATGTTTATAATTCTACTGCTTGTATAACCCATGTAGTGAATGTACGGTATGATGTGGTGGTTTGTAAAATTATATTTTATAGTATGAAAATGGCAATCATTGTGCATTAGCAAACTTATTTGAGAAAAGTATATGTATGAATGGATTTACTGAAATATGTGTGTAAATTGATTCTATTTCTTTTCTTTACAAATTTGAATGTTCGTAATACAGTATCACACATAAAACAAATGACACCAGACCAATTGACTTGGTAGCTATTTTTCATAGAAATCTTTGCTGGCATCAGGAGCAAACGTAGAAATAGGTTTAATTGAGTTTTCATTGAGAGCACATAAGCCACGACGTTTCAAGTTACCCATCTCTAGCTATATGTGAAATTCTCACAGATCCAATCATTGATAATTGATTTTCTCTTCGAGTATGTCCATGATGCGTTCCTCGTTCATCGGAATCTCTCGAGATACCTTTCTGCTGGTGGTAGCCTTTGCTGGGCGGTTGGAGCGGGTTGTGCAGATATATGCGATGTCACGTCGCAGAGATTCCACGAAACAGATGATGACTCACCGATACTGGACGCTAGCAGTGACACTATACACTGCAAACCTCTGAAAGCCTGGAGCAATGGAATCAATTTTCAAATCAATAAAACCTGCTGAAAGTTTCAGGAAAATAATAAGACTAGTCTTGAAGAATTGACGGCATAACGGAAATTGGCGCCAGTGCCAGTGTTTTCTTGGCGCCTGAAAAGCGGTAGCAGTGACGCTTGGTCGCAAAGCTTAGAGAAACCCAAGCTTACACCAGGAAACCGTTTGACATATTCATGCACGCCATAGCACTCGGTGTTCATTATTTTACACGCAGAACAATGTGCCATTACGGGTCGGACACAAATCAAAACAAATTGCCCATTCGCGTTGTTTACGTCTCTGCAATACTTCCATAATAACAAGTGACATTTTAGAATGGCACACAGGCTCCATAGCCCGGTACCAGGATTAGATTTCATCCAGCAAACTTTCTAATTTGGATCCTGTCGATCTGTATAGAAATATTAACACGTTAAACGTGTTATGGCATAGCACGCAGGAAAACCCTATTGATGGGCGTAATTACTTACATATTTTTTTTGCCATTTTTATTTCCCTGACAGACTTGTGTCAGTGTTCGCTGTAGTACAAACGTTCTGGTACAACAAGACTTGAGTCAGTGTTCGCTGTGGTACAAACGTTCTGGTACAACACAAACCTTCCACAAAGTAGGTTAGGTCTAGGTTTAGAATATTAGTTTTTTTTAAATATAAAACCGTTATTGGAAATGGAATCAAAAGTACTTCCCTTTAATTTATTTTGTATGATCTAATGTTATTATTACGTTTTCAAAATAGAAAGCTGAGCAATAGGTTTAGAGGTTACGCTGAAAACTTTGAAACGGGATATTGAAATTTATTTTTGTTATATTTATGATGCTACAAAACTATCACGAAATGATAGAAACAAAATGTGTAATCAAAAGGACAGCATAAAAAAAATAGTGCTGGTAGTAAAAAGGGTACACCATATGTTGATTGTATCAATCATACATGATCTGTACTGTTAGTTTCTTAAAATATATATGGATGACACATTTACACACAATGGAGAGAGAGAGAGAGAGAAAAGGAGCGAGAGATAGTGAGAAAGGGATGGAGAGAGGAGAAATTGGTATGGGAGACCGAAGGCGAGAGAAAAATAGCGGGTGAATGAGAAAGACATACGGAGAGAAAGAGAGTGGGGTGGGAATATGAGACAGTTGAAGTGCTTGATGAGTGAGAAATGTGTTGATTAAATTGTACACTGGTTTATTTATTCAATGTGTATATAACAAAAAATCAATCGTTTGTCGTGTTTGTTCAGTTTTGTGTGCATTTTACATTAAACGTATCATGTACAAAAAATTAATAAAAATGTTGAAATATTCCTATATACTAGTTGTGATATTTATCAAGATAGTTTCCAATGTTAAATAAGTTCATCTATAGGCCTACTGAGCGAAAAGAAATACGAGAAAGAAAAACAAATATCCTATAAGTGATTCCCAAAGTAAAACGTGTTGCATATATCAATGAAAACACTTTTAAATCTGTTGGAAACTTCATCTATTAACGGATTTTATTATTATTTTATACATTGTTTCCTTTTTCGCTTAGTATATAGGCCTACTTATGGATGTGTTTTGTTCATATTTTGGTAAATCACTGAAAAAATTAAAGTTCAATACATCAAAATTTTATGTGGAGGCATGGGTGCAACATGAAATGGCGAATAGTGTCCATGGATTGTAGGCCTACGTGTACATGTATTAATAAAAATAAAATCTGATATTCATAAACGATGAATACACCGGTGAAATCAGAAATCCTTCAATCTTTAAAAAAATCTGCCTACCATATTTATACACTAATCTCTGAAAATAGCTGATGCCATTTAAAATTACCGGCTAATTTTGATCTATGCACTTAGCGTCTAAAATGGGACTGATAAAGTAACCAAGTGAAAGGCTTCTTCTACATGCAGATATTATTTGCTGTTCTTGTTATCGTCTAGAGATAACACAAGACTGCAGAAAGCACATGTTTGAGTGATTAATACCTTTTTCTTTCTACCATTACCAATCCGCCATCACGAGGCAAATAATTTATAATTATGTAGAAACTAGAACAAAAAAGCTATAATCCAAAGATACACATTTAAAAGGGAATTTATTAAAGTATTAAAAGACACGTCCGCATAAAAAATCAGTTTGTAAAGGAGATATGGCTGATTGTGAGGGCTGAACTTTATTTGTAGATACCAGGTCGTAACATCCAGGGAGGAGCAGGGGCAGCCCCCACCCCGTGAACCTCAATGTGGGTGTTTTACTCCACAAAACCCAGAAATATCAGGACAATCTTTATATGTTGTTGTTTTTAAGAAGATGATGCTCCTGGAACTACTAGTCTTCTGAGACAAATGGCGTCCTTGGAAACGCCACTTCGTGCCTTGATTACCATACTGGTCACAAATTATTTCTAAAAAATAGTGCCCTTCTATAATTTTGATCAAAGTTGGCCCTGGATACCAGACATAATTACATATACAGTGGACTCTGTCTAAACCAGATCCAGTTGGGATCAACCAAATATACTGATTTAGACAGATGCTATCCAGTGTTAAATGGCTGGACGGGACTTTTAAATTGTGCTGGTTTACACAGAGAAATCCAGATAGGACAGATGTTGGTTTAGACAGAGTCCACTGTATTTCAAAACAAAAGAGACATTTAAAAGTGAATAGTTTAAAGTATTAAGACACTTCTGTCAAGTCATAGTGTTTAACATCTACATTCTCACTTTTTTCTGCACACAAAAGCAATTTGTAAAGAAGTTATCGCTAGGTGATGACAGTTTGAGGCGTGAAGGTCACGTGAGTATAAACATTCTTTAACAAGATGGACGCCAGCCGTTTCTTATCTTCGTGAATAACACACACAGTTTGACACGTCGTCTCTGAACATCTACGTCACTGTCAAAACGAAATTAATCTATCAAATGTCTTCCGTCTTTCAGTATTAAAATAACCGTTGTGATTTCTCAGTTTAGATTCGTTGATATTTTTATTTTTACAAAGTTTGGCTCCATTTCTATAGTCCTCAGTGGCGGATCCAGAAATTCCATTTAGTGGGGCCCCCAATGACAAGCCTACGGTAAGTGACACAAACGTTCCCGAAAATATTTACAACGTAAAAAAATTGAAAAATCGCAAACTTTAGGGAGACGGGCCCGGGGGATAAGGCCTAGATCCGCCACTGGTCCTTTGATGGACATAGTTAGACATAAATATACTCATAGACAGTGAGAACGCACAACTTAAACAATGTTTCATTTCTTTTCAAGGAAATTAAAATCGCTAAATATTTCAAATTATAATAATGAAAGTATAGCAAATGTAAATATGAAACAAATTGTAAAATTGTTTGAATACTTTAATAGTTTAATAATTTGTTTAAAACATAATTAGCGGTATCCTCAAAAATAAAGGTTGTGCGTTTCCATAGTCTTTGAGTATAGGCTAAATGTGAAAACACTAATTAATGATGTCTGGACCGGTCTCCGTGGCCGAGTGTTAAGCTATCGGACTTAATGCTGGTAGGTACTGAGATCGAATCTCAGTCGAGGCATGGGATTTTTAACCTCGGTACCGACTCCAACCCAGAGTGAG
>JAUTWP010157150.1:0-11128 GCA_033042655.1 Cyathermia naticoides
AATAGGGCGATATTTTTTTTAATGACTATTGAATAAAGCAATATTAATACTTTTCCCTTCCAAACAGTTAATAAAAAATATGCCTCGATTGTTGCTCTTTAATGTATTTTAACTCTGAACTTTTATAAAATGGAAATCATGTGACTAAAAGAATAAAATTAAAGTCCAAGAGTTTAATGGCATACAAACAGTTTGCAGTTTAAGTGGACATTTTAAAGATTTTTAAGCACTGCTCTCTAGAAGGATTTAGCTCAAGCAGTAGCATATGCAGCTGTGAATCAATTGATTATCCGATTTGTCCTCCTCAGTGATTTTCCTTTACAACCAGTGATCCACAACTGGTTCATTCTGTCTGTGGTAATGCATATAAATGACAACTTGCTGCTTATGAAAGAGTATCCTATGAGGCAGCAGTAAGTTTCCTCCAAAAACAAGTGTCACAATGTGTATATGTTTGGTGTACAATAGTCGATTATTAGATAAAAAAATCAATGTGTTCCAGCACTTGGCATCTTTAAATGAAACAAACTTTACTTTACAACAGTCGTTGATTAAACAATCAGGGTGCTCTAGTAGCATCGTTAAATTAAACAAACTTTTACTTTCGTTTGCCCAGTAATTGACATTTGTCAGAAAAGTAGTTTATTTTTTTATTTGATGCAACTAGAGCACATTTTTATCTTATCATAGGCTATCGGATGCCATACACAGGCTACTCTTTCCAATAAATAGCAATGGGGTTTGATGAACCAGTTGTGGACCACTGGTTTGAATGGAAAATAGCTCAAACTGCAGATGGCTCTGCTGTGAAGGATCGATGCTATGATAGACCGCTTCACAAGCAGGCATGCTACCATTGTCAGAAACACCAAACCTACCAATCTCTGTTTTCTGCGAGCTCTCTTTGATGCTTTGGCACTGGGTTTCTCGTCTACTTGACCCATCTCTGTCCCATTGATGAACCTCAGCAACTCTTCTAGCCCTTTCATTTCCAGCGGGTCAGAATCGTGAACCATGTCATCCTTCCCATCTTCCATGCATCCTTTACCTTCTGTTTGCTGTTCAAACATTAAACATGTATGTCAGAACAAAGTTTGGAAAACTGAACATACATGTCAGTACATACATTCATCATGCTTAAAAACTTGCGGTTAACAAAAACAAACATAAATTCAGACCAACATTTTTTTTTATAGAACATGAATTGCGCGAACGACCGTTTTGTTTGCGTTAGGGTCGCGCGAAACAGTGCATGCGTAACCCATTTCACGTTTGCGTGATTTTCATTTTTTTTCCTACTCAGTATTGCTGCATTGCCAACTAATCTCGATTGAGATTCAAATGTCTAATTACAAACAAACACACAAAAAATTTTAATAAATTTCATTATTTTATAAAAGGGCTATGCAAACGAAAAGGGTTACACAAATATTTTTAATTTATGCACCCCTGAATGCTACCTACCGTAGAAACATTGTTTGTACACAACATTTTAGATATACAGTGAAGCCCCTCTAAACCAGACCCTTTCTAAATTAGAATCCCCTCTAAACCAGACAAACAATTTCATCCCAATGTGTCCATTTAGTGTCATTCTAACCCCTGAAAACTGGATATTTTACTTGGTCATGTGGGTGTCTGTTTAAAATCTGCTTAATTAATCAAATACACACTTTGGCAAAAATTTGTTAAGTTCATTACAATACTTCTTTATGCATGTTCTTTCACTGCAAAAAATGTCTATGTCCTAGGCTAACTTGCTAGTGCTAAAATAGGTTATCAAGATTTGATTATGTAAATGACTCAATGGAGTAATCAAACTTCAATATCAAAATCGTGATTTTGGACTTAGTCACTTCTGCCTTTGGCCCCACGAATACATTGTATCGCTTCACAATGAGTTTACCTTTGCAGATTTATCTGTTCCATCCTTACATATTAGATTGGATTTATCATCACTGACGAAGTCTGCTGCAGCCACATAGTTCTTGTCAGGACATTTCGGCAAGCATACCTAAACAAAATATGTAATATTTTAGCCAATAATATCATTGAAGGCAGAATACTTCTTGTTTCAAATGTTACAAATGCAGAGAGTTTACTATTACATACTAATTGTAAATATTTACCTGTGGTGTTGGACAGCCATTTAAGAAGACACCAGGCCCCATTCTTCCACATTTAACTAGGTCAAAGAAAAACAGATTTGGCTTTCCTCTGAAATATATCACAGACAAAACATATCAATGTGTACCGATATAGAGACAGGTGGGGTGGGGGAGATAGACGGACACACACACACAGACAAATAGAAAAGAGTGTGTGAGAGAGAAAGACAGAGACACGCACACAGAGACAGAGAGTGTTTGAGAGACAGGCAGGCAGGCAGGAAGCGAGAGGGAGAAAGTGAGAGCGAGAATGAGAAGAAAAGGAGAATAAAATACATTCCAACTTATACATAACAACCACTTAAGGGACCGACAAAATGTGGCCGTTAAGGACAGGTGGCCTTTATATAGAGGAAAATAAAGAAAGAATGTGTTTTCTGGGGTGTTTCAGTGTGGCCATTATGGGCAGGATTGTTGTTATATAGAGGTGCCCGTTAGACCAACTTTTACTGTATTTTAAATTGATAATCATATTATTTTAATACATACCTTTGAGATCCCAGGCCACATATATTTCCATTCGAATCCATTGGATATAGCAGCAGTTTTGGGTCACCGTATGAATATGCTGAATATAAATGTGTTTGATTTAGTATTTATATTCAGTGTATTGATTTTAATGGTCAAAACAATTCAAGCAATATTAAATCTGACACTAAAACAAAAATGAGATTCTAGAGCTTGCATTGAATCAACAAATGTTGAAACACGTTTGTTTAAATATTTTCTAATTAATGCATCATAGGGAAAGGACAAATTAAAAAGGCGCTTTATTTTAGGAGTTTAACAACTCCCCACCCCGCCACTGTACACACCTACATCGTATATCATTCAAAATGGAAATGAATCCCCGTCAATATTAGGGATGATGTGGAACTGAAAGTGAGGTAGTTATTAGAAATTAAGACTCCATGGTCAGTAAGTACACAATAATTTTCGTTGATAAATAATTATGTTTTCTGATAGATATTTCCAAAACTGCTGAAGATAGATATCAAACTTTGCACAATTAATGCCCCCCCCTAAATTATGCGATTTTTCAATTTTTTACGTTGGAAATATTTTGGGGAAGGTTTATGGCACTTAGTCTTGTCATTTGGAATTTCTGGATCGGCCATTGGTGTCTGTCTTTAAAACCTCTTATTTAGAGATTGACAATTATTGTTGGTTACCATATATACTGACCCCCAAAAGAAACGATACCAAGATTGTGAGACTACTGAAGAAAAACCAAAGCATGAATATACACCATTGGATATTTAAAGGATTTTTTTTAGTTAGTATGATGCTTTGGCATGTGAACAAAATTTCAGTCTCATGAATATGAATCGTTTGAACATGCAACATGTTTTGGCTTTTTGTTCAGTAGTCTCTCAGAATGTTGGTATCGTTTCTTTTGTGGGTCAGTTTACTTACATTCATTTTCTGGCACATCAAATAGCTGGTATTTGTTTGATTTTTTAATTGTTTTCTCTTCTGGTATTGTTATAAGTTATGGTATTTTTTCACTAAAAAATCTTACAATATTTTGATTGTATGACATAAATTATAGAAATTTACACATTTTTACCTGAATATATGTTATAGAAATTTACAACCGTTTTTTAACTTATTATATTTATAATAAAATAAATTACATAAATTTACACATTTTTGTCATTTTCCTTGGAATGTGATTACAGTAGCATTAAAATAAGATGCATAACATTTTATTGAGAAATATAACAGCATAACATTCATCAATATATGCACATACATCATAAAGCAACATATTAAAATATATCCACAGGTTAGACATACACATAACAACAATTAGACACAAGAAATAAAACCCATGACCAGGAAGACATACATGTCTAATGAATAAAATAAAAATCTATTTTACATTTTTAAGCATGACAAAAATGGTATGTCCCATATAAAAATTATATATGTACATTTTAAAATGACTATGAAATAGAAATCTTCTCAAATTGGATCCTTTATGATTGATAAAATGTTCTGATTGAGACAGTTGTGGACATATTTTCCCATGTTATAACCGGGCACAGTATTTCACTTGAACACACTGTGGTTATGTTACTTTAACTACAAGCAAACTGTCAAGTAGTTACATAGTAAAATGATATACTAACACCCATAGAAAATGTACCCCAATTCAAGTGTCATCCGTGCATGTTGGAGATTAAAAACAATTCTGCTGCAAAACAATAACATGCTTCAGCACATGCAGTATGACATGACCTTCCATCCAGTTGAATTCATTATATACTATATTTCAGAGTGTATCTACACAAAAATTAGCTAAATAAATGATTGCTGCATCTTCTATGACTATCAGTACTGGTTCTGAAATTATAAGCTACAATGTTTAAGATCACCAGAACTTGATACATATAGGTTTTTAACTGATTTTTAACAGCTAATATGCCATCAACATAAGATAGGAAAGGAATTTTGTTTAATGACACTCCAACATACTCTTTTTTAATCAGTAGTTATTAGATGTCAAACTTGGTATTTGTGACTTGTGGTATTCAGACAAAAACAACTGCCATTATATTATAACTATCCTTCTGATAAGCAGCAATCTGTCTTTTATATACACTTTCCAACACAGGACAGCTCATATCTTTGATGAACCAGTTGTGAACCACTAGTTGGACCAGAAAATCAGAAGATTAAGAATATTATCTAAACCAAATACATGTACTCTTTACAGTTGAGCCAAACATTTAAAAAACATCAATGTGCATTGATCTTTGATGATCATGCCTGTATACATTTATACAGGTTTCTAAACATAGATATTTGATGGATTAGTTTTACAAATGTGCAAATTGTAATGTTTTTATCTCATTGCAAAATTTTAATTTTAAAAACTCATTTGGAATGTCACTGCAATACTGAACTATAATACAAAGAGTTTTATGATATAAAGATCTAAGAAATTTATAAAAGTGAAAGAATAGCAGACAAACAAGTTAAAACCATTAATATGTACAAATAAATTCACAACTGTAATATAAACAATCAGTTGCCTAGGTCAAAACCATGAAAACCAACTTCCAGTTATCTCAGATGGAAATAATTATTACTTGGACCTATATAATTATACAGAGTTCCATACAAAATGCAAAATATTTGAAGTCTCTTCTTAACCACATTAACTGTAAATTCCTTATTTGTTAGTCCATGAGGTTCTGTTTAATTTCACATTTGTTACAGTTAGTCCATGAGGTTCTGTTTAATTTCACATTTGTTACAGTTAGTCCACGAGGTTCTGTTTAATTTCACATTTTGAATGAAATCCACCATATATTAATTGTAAAACATTTTGTTAAATAGAGGATATACCCTGAGTGTCTTGTGGTATCATAATTTAGTGCTGATAAATTATGATACCACAAGACACGAGGTTATTCTTTTTATCATTCATTATCATTAATTTCATTAGCGACAATAATTTAAACATTTCTTTCTTACCAAGGTTGGACAAATCAGATGGATTTAAACTGTAATGATAATGATATAAATTTAATTATTCAACCAAAAAATATGCACGAGACGTGATATGTCCTAGGAGAATATCACAGGAGATATCACAAATTAATGTGCCAGCGATATCTCCTACAAAAGACTTTAATGGATGATAAATAGTGATGTACAAAGATTTCTTTTCAACATTTCTTATGCAACTCTGTATAATTATTAACCAGTTAAGGAAAAAAATGTTTTGACAAAGTGAACTACATAATTAATTAAAAATAACAGCCTAGTGTAATACTCCTAGAAATAATTCATAGCAAATTATAAACTAAATCATACTAATTCTCAGACATTTTTCTTGTTTAAATGGTCACTATAAATCCAGAGCAAACAGTGTGACATATTTCTGTCAATTGTGATAAGAAAATCTAAGTTAATTTTTTTATTTAGAATATTTCTCACAACTCAAGTGAGAACTGTTTAAGACATTGAGAAACACGGCTAATCTCTAGAAGCAGTTAGTTTCACATAAATCTCATAAACAAAGATGACCTCAGATGGCTGTGTGAAAAGTTTCCCAATTTTGTTTACAAATGTAATTCATGACACCAAGTACCTTCCTTCCTAACCTATATCTCAATCAAAATACGTATAGAGCCTGGGAGTTTACACACTAAAATAGATATTATATTAAAATTCAACAAATTTTTTTAAAATATTTCTGTAATTTAAAAAAACCTAATAAATCTATCATATCTTTATAATAATTAAAATTCAACAAAACACCAAGATTAAAAAAAAATATAGTTTTTAATATTTCTGTAATTTTAATACTCTAATAAATATATTATAACTTTATAATTAAAAATCAACAAAATACCAAGTTGTTGGAAAAATACTTTTTAATATTTCAGTAATTATAATACACTAAATAAATTTATTATATTTTTATAATAATTAAAATTCAACAAAACATCAAGATGTTGAAAATAACTGAAAGTAATTTGGAAATATTTTCATTACGCTATGATATTAACATAATTATTTACATTTAATCAATTTCTGTACATAAAATCTTTTAGTTTGATAACAATGTAACATGTTTCTAAAATTTAAATTAAACAAAAAAGAACTCAAATAACCCCAATAAATTAAATTACACCACCCCCCCAAAAAAAATTAAAAATTGAATTGAAAGTGTGTTCTTGATACTTTGGAAATTACTGTACAAAAATATAATTTTGTTTTGGTTTCAGGTTCTACACTGCACACAATAATTTAAAAATCTTGCATAGATTAAAACATTTATTTGTGCATGTTCTGGTAGGAATAAATTAAGTATACTATTTAAATGCACCCGGAGTCAATTCAGATCACATTTGATTGTCCATCCATACAAACACCTCACTACGACATTCCAAACAAACATCCCAAAACCAGTTTCAACACCGTCGTCCAATTGTCACAGATATAAACAAGTAACCTGAAAAAAGAAAAACAATTCAATTAAAAAAAAATCTTTCAACAATTTAAACATTTATAATCCTAATTAATTTGTAGATATCCTTTTTTAGTCCCTCTGCAAAATATTATGGTTACAATTGCATGTCAAAGTGAGTTAAGTAAAAAAAAACTGCTTCCAGGGTTTAACAGTACATGTATATAAAATAATTGCCTGCTATTAAGTTTTCAAAAGAAATACATATATGTATATCAATTATCATGTCATGCTAAGTAAAACATGTCAAAGGTCGTTCTTTTTCTTTACAAACTATGAAAAAAACTACATTTACAATAAAATATTTTAAATTAGATTATTTTAAACAACTTTTTAAAGTAACATAAACAATTCATGTCTGGGTTAGATAGCCAGAAAGTCATTGCCTTGCAGTATGGTAAATTAACCTATATGTTATTACTGCAAAGCTAAATTAAGAGGAAAGTGTGTCATGTATGATATTTAAATAGCTATTAGGAATGCCAGGGAGCATAACCATTAACTTGTTGAGTACCGCATCTCCATGTCTTTAACATTCAGAGTGTACCACAGCTAATTGCCAAATGAATGAGCAGCTATTTCTGTGAGCTTAGCGCTGCACTGGATACAACTGTGAAACTCATTACCTGTACATTACTGCTGTAATCAACTCAGAGTGTACATACTAAACAAAGCTAATCTGCATACACTCACCCAGTTTTGGGTGTAAAAGTCATAAAGTAAAGTTGTTTTATTTAACAATGCCACTACAGCACTAGAGCATATTTATTATTTTTTAATCATCAGCTATTGGACATCAAACATAATTAAGCCACAGAGGCTACTCTTCCTGATCAGCAGCAAGGGGTCTTTTATATGCACTTTATCAAAGACAGTACAGCACACACCATGACCTTTGATGTACCAGTTGGGGATCACATGTTGGAATGAAAAATACCCAAACTGCAAATGGGACCACTGAGAAGGATTGATCTGATAGCTCACTGCTTCACAGGTGGACATGCTACCACTTGAGCTACATCCCGTCCATCAAATAGACAGAAAGATAGTTTCTAAGTACTCACAGCGAGCATGCGTTCAAGAATTTCTGATGTTATTAATAAATAATGATTGTTTAATGACACCTTAGAACAAAAATAAACATTGGCAGTTTTCTGATATTATTTAATACCCCAAAACAAAAATAAACATTGACAGTTTTTTAGTTGGACTTGTAATGCCAACAATGTTTTAATTGGAGTTGTAATGCCAAAAAGAAAGAAGAAAAAAAGATTTCAGGAAACATGCTAAAAACCTTTACAATCTACCAATTTTAGATAAATAAACTTTATAAAGCTACATAAAATCTAAATTTTTCAAATTTAAATATAAAATTAAAGAGCAACAATCATGAAAAACACAATTGTCTATTGCTTTGTACCACGTATCACATTTATACTGTATATGAAGCCTACAAAATTTTATGTTGATCAAATGGACAGTTTTTATTATATTCGCAATAATCCATAGCCCTTTTTGCCCTGCCTTGAAAAACCATTATGAAGCTAGAAAACTCTTACGTAACAGGCGTGACGTCACAAAGGGTCAATGCAAAGCGCCTCACCATGGTCTCAGAAAGTGGTACCAACGCGTAGGAGTAACACGCTTTGTCCAAGTCTTCTATTTTCTTTTGTTTTTTAAAATGTAATAATGGTTGATACCTGCACCATATTTGGGTGCATCAAAAAGGCATTAAAAGGTGTAAGAACACTCCACAAGTTTCCGAAAGATGGTCAACTTTGTGATCATGGAAGCGATAAATATGTGAATCGCACCAGAGCGTACTAGAAGGGACCAGCTTCCTGGGAGTCTGGAGTGAACATTTTGTCACTGCAGATTACGTTAATTATCCTAAATGGGTAACAGGATTTTCCAACAAACTGGAATTAAAGAGATTTGCTGTCCCTACCATTCATCCGACCGCCACTACACCACGCGGTGGCAGCACAGACGAAAATGAGTACCACACCAAATATGGGAACAAACTACGATGGACGTTAGCAAAGTGAGATGTTGCACAGGTGGGTTATCAGTTTAATTCATCTAGTGATCTACTTAAAAAATTATATTTTTTTATGTCCTACTATATTGTAAAAATAACAGTGAAACTAGATCAAAATACTGCACAGATGAATTATGGTAATCTCAGACTTCGTCTTTGATATATAATCTCTGCTCCAATGTTTTTGACATGAAAGAACCTATTAAAAATCGAAGGCTGGATAACTGAAATAAAATTTGTCACACATTATCTTATGTGCCATCGATATCATTATGACCCTTAAAAATGCCAAAATTAATATGGAATGGAAATCCAAAATAGCATGAGGGAACGCGAATGCATCGATGTCAATCACATGACAGAGCAATGGAGACAGTACACGTTATTTCCCTCTTATTATATATTAATTATTATCGATATGGTAACAAGGTAATTGTCAACACCCCTCTATTCATTTAAAGCTTTTTTGCAGGCCGTAATTACCACTGACTGTGCAGACAATATTTCACGTGAATTATTATGTTCGCGTGGTGATGTGTACATTTTTAACATTATGCATCGTTATCAAGTGTATTTAATTAATAAAACAAAGTACATCTTAATTTTGTTAAATATGTTTGATTCATTGTGCATACGTGTACTGTAACCATTTACTGCTACTTGCATGCTTAACGATCCAACACGGACACCAAGGACTGAAATATTGGGGATGGGGGTTAGGCTAATTAATGTCTGTGTGCTCTTAGTTCACTATAATCAACTTAGGACATGTCACACTCATCAGAATCTTTACTCATGCCATTACATCGTGTGGTGTATTGTCACAATAGATGATTCAAGCTTGGCTTAGCCTACTGCCTGGGAGACTCAGTGGCGGATCCATCTTTTCTGATGAGAGGCGGGTCCAAGACAAAAAGGGCACCATAACATTATAAAAAGGCACTAGAAAAATTACACATAATATAATAGTGCTACAACAGGAATGCTGGCAGACGTATTCTACAATAATTTTATAATAATTTTAAAAACTAAATAAATTTGTAAAAGGGGAACCTCATGTTTGAGGAGGGGGGTCTTGACCCTCCTTCCCCCCAGATCCTCCTCAGAGGCTGTCAGATGCATCTGACAATTTCTCAACTGATACACTGAGATGTCAGACTGAATGGCTAAACCTAGCTGTGAAGGTGTGAAGATTGGATCTTTCCTACACCAAGCATGTTGTTAAAAATGACCCTTCAATAGCCGATCTCTCTAGGATTTTGATAGACCGAATACTTCTGTCTGTAAAACTATTTTCATATTCATTTTTTTCATATTTGGTTATTTAATTTTTATTTTTCCTATAACCAAATATGAAAAAATTAATATAGATATGTAAAATACTTTTATAGAAACAGAAATATTCGGTCTAGGATTTTGAGAGAGGAGTGTTATAGCATTATTGTGTTTGTGAAGGTGTTTAATACCACACCATGGTCCCTTAACAGGTATTTTATTTTTAGCAATTATGATGGCTGCTGTCAGGTCATTACTGGGGATTTTACATGGCCATTTACAACAAGTGGCCATTTGGGCAGGTTAGAATGTAGTCAACTTGTGACAACAGTATTTCAAATGTGACATAACTATATATTGTATATACTAATTATAGAAGAAAAACATTGAGCCGAATGTGATAATTAAAATTTATTATTTTGTTTTTCAGGCTATATTGATAATCTGATGTCGGTGCTATGCAGTACACCAGTACATAATGAAACAGAATTTTCTGCAACACCAACCGCTCTAAATGTTCCCAGCTTTTTGTGCTCAGACTATGAACGTCCAGATATTGAGGAAGCTCTAGCAGCACATAGAATTGATTTGGTATTATGCAACCATATGTGAAAACCTTTGAAGAGTTTCACATGTTATCGATGCTTTGATTGGTCA
>JAUTWP010157261.1:0-11128 GCA_033042655.1 Cyathermia naticoides
AAACGTACATCCGGTGTTGCTAATAGGAAAGTGTCATGTTTTAAACTTAATTTATGTTACTGTTTTTTTTTTAAATGCATTTTTTGTCAATGCAATTGTTTAGTGCGTGTGTCACTGCATTAAAAAATGTTATCGTTAAATTTAAAATAGTTTTATGTCACTGCTTTTATAATTACTTTTGTCACTGCATTTAAAAAAAAATCACATTTAAATTATTTTTGTCATTGCATTTAAAATTAGTTTTGTGTCACTGGATTTAAAATTAGTTTTGTTACTGCATTTAAAATTAGTTTTGTGTGACTGAATTTAAAATTATGTTGTGTTACTGCATTTAAAATTATGTTGTGTCACTGCATTTAAAATTAATTTTGTGTCATTCTTTGTGTCATTATTTTAACATCGTAAACAGAGAGTCGCTTAAGATATGTGGGTATTTAAATTATAATGTATGTCTGTGTTGACGTGGATTCTTCACTCAGTGGGTATTTAAATTATAATGTATGTCTGTGTTGACGTGGATTCTTCACTCAGTGGGTCAAGAAAACCGGAAGAAAGAGCCCATATTTCATTGCACGGTGATTTATTAGACAACAGTCCGGGCAAATATTTTGTTTTGTTTATTATAATGCAGACAAGGTAACATTGTTTTTCAACGTAAAATCGTTAAAGATTACTCTGTTTACTAACCGTCATTTAAAATGTTCGTTTTTATAATGCAATACTGTGATACGTGCAGAGATTCGGGTTTGATCACGATAACACGCCAGTTATTTTATTCTTTCCTGTACCTTCATATGGTTTTAGTAACTAAAACCAAATAGACTGAAAGCAGAAAGATAAACAAATATTTAACGTTCTTATATCACCAGAGATGTCCAAGCACGCTCCTTCTGGGCACGGCATCCTGCTTACGTCGGGCGTCCTACCCAGGACGAGAAAATAGGGGAGAGACAGAAACTATTTTGTACGTTTTCATTTAGAGTGCAGCAGGATTGAACGTTTATGAATATGAAGTTTTTTTTATTATGTAACATTTTTTTAAAAACAAAAATACCTTATTAGTAAATAAAAGCAGATACAAAAACTAATAATGACAGCAGAAATGTTTGTATTACTATATTGTTTTATTTTCACAATGGAAAGTTATAGTTAACGCAATTGTTCCATACAATAATGGGTTCCTCCACTCGAATATCTTGATTAAAATCATTAATTATTATGAAGAGAAATCTCAACTATAAAAGGTATTTAACAGCTAGTTCAAATGACTGGGGACTTTGAAGGCACGTCGTATTGAGTAGTCCTAAGGGAAAATCAGCATGAAAAGAATGCATTAATAAGAATACAGCTTTACGCAACTGAAGGTGTCAACTACCTACTTCAGATGTGTTGCCGTTGTTTCATGTTCTCGCTTTTCACTCATTTAGAAAACAGCGCAAACTGTCAATGTCTATTCGTTTATGAATTCACGGTTTGAAACAATTGGTCACCATTCATAGTTAGCGGATGAACACCTGGACACAATAGGCAGCTACGACACCAGCGGGTCGTCACGGGTTCCAAGATAAACCATATACCGACAAGTACCGCAAACAATCAGCACAAACCACTTCACTAACTTCGTTTTCTTGTGTTTCGCTCTTTCAATAGTAGGCCATTAGTATGAAAACACCAGTGAAGAAAATCCGAAATGTACACCACAAAAATAACTGTCAACACCCATTAGCAGTACATAGAAATAATAGAAATAACAGAAATAATATTACTAATATAAATGTAACGTTTTTTGTGTGGTATTAGTTACAATGTTTATTGTTGTTTTCATCGCTATACTTCCCCACAAAACAATTACACAATAAAACTATTCGTTTGTTACGTATTACGAACAGTCTTATTGTAAATATTCTGAAATAGTTAACAAAAAAAGCTGTGATTGCACACATTGCAATAAAAATAACTGATTTATTTAATATAAATTTATATTTTTGTTAATATCATTCGGAAATGAAAAATATATAATAAAATATATGTATTTGTAATTATAGAACCCACGTGCGATTCTCTAATCTACACTTTTGATGATAGTCTAATTAATCCATTTTAAAAGTGTTTACTAATATATTTATTATTCTTATACAAAATTAATATATCTGTAGTTCCATATCCTGACAAAATAGCTTTTATTTTTGATATATTCATTCATCTTGAAAATTCTTTGAAAGGCAAGTATAATCATCGTGCAGTTACAGTGCTGCAATGAAAACATTTAGTAGTCACAGCATTTTATTATGATCATAGATAGATAAAATAAACTACATGTATTATGATTTTCAATATCACCTTCGAGTTTCCTCAGAAATGCACATGTATTCTATAAATTCGACACAATAATTAATAAATAATACCTGTAATATAAATACGATAAAATTGTATGTACAAAATGTACACCGTTTGTTATTAGTCACTGCCTTACTGGGCATTGAAAAACCTTTTTGAGTTGAAACCGCATTTTACATTTTAAATTTATACATTATTCATAAGTTCTTATTTATAATCACCAAGTTGGCAAATCTAATTTTTACGTTGTTTTGATGTTTATTAAACTTTAACTATAGTTGATACGAAACACCAAAGGTATGTACCTCTAATCTAGGGTCAGTATCTAGCTAGTTTAGTTTACAAATAATGTTAACCTGAACAACAAAATTGCTATCAAGTTCAAACCCGTATTTTTGCACAATATGGTTGTAGATTTTTTTTAGTAGCTATTAAACAGCCAATCATTAGAAATATAACGTTATGAAAATGGGCTTTTTCCCCTCTGAAAACAGGGAAAATATTAACTATTAATTATGCAAATTTGTGTAATCTGTGTACCAATTAGGCAAAAATAATACTGTATTAAGTCCTCTTAAGAAAACTGCAAATATTGATTGAAATCTAGAACAGCTGGTGTTTTTAGTGTGACAAAACTGTCAAAATCGAACTTATTTAATCCAACTGATTCCTCTTGTAGTTATCTTGAACATAATGTTCGTTTTTCTTTGGAGGTATTAGGCATTAATAGCAAACCTTTTTTAATTCATCGGAATACGTTGAACCCATCGATTTAATACTTTTAATTGTAAAGATATTTTAAATAAGGCGATAGAAATGCAATGAAATATATTAAACCAACAAAACGTCCTGATTTATTTTTATATTTATTCATAATAATTATGTCTAAGATGACACAGAAAATAAATGACGGCTGGGAGAGGTGTCTGCTATAACAGCTTAGTTCTGAACGCAGACGTTAAACAACACTCTTGACAAGGAAGTCGTATTTAAGGTTAGTTCTGTATGCCTACCTAAGTTTGTTACTACTATTAAGTGTGTAAATCGTGGTCATGTAGAGTCTGAGAGTAATTGTTAAATACACCAATGTATAGTTAACGTCCATATCGTAATTAATATACGAAGGAGAGGGCCGATCTGTTTGAAAGCGTTTTCAACATCAGTGTTTTGTAAACAAAATGTTCAGTCATTCAAGAATTACCTGAAATATTATTCTTATCTGTTTCTGTCTGTTGGCTTAATCTTCAAATTTCCTAGTGGCTGACTTTAGAGACAAATAATCCAAAGAGTCCATAACATGTCATCACATTTCGCAATTTAAAGGTTTCAATTAAAAAAATCTTAGTAAAGGAAATTATATTTCCGTGCTGAGATATTTAAGTTTTTAGTTATTTGACAAAATGTTAATATAAATATAAATTGTTTGCTAACAACTCTAGCTGAATATTTGTAAAACTTGTTCTGATGCCAAGTTGTCATGTTGTCTCATGCAATAGACATGAGAGTAAATTACAGTTCGTAGGGTTTTAAATATTTTATTTTAATGCAAAACCATTGCTTCGAGGATTTAAACCAAATAGTGCATCTACGTATTAATAGAAATCTGTTTAAATATTGAGTAAAAATACTGCTATGAATAGCATGTGAAAATAGTTGCACAATTCATTAGTTTAGTAAAATACTCTCCATGCTAGTTTGTGCTTGAAAGAGAAATTTCATCAGAACCATAATAGAGTAACATCTCAAGTGGGCAGTATTTCCACGTTCAATGTAGCTTGCCTATGAGCCCCGGTGTTATTTCATATTTCTCAGATGCCCAGTGAGTCAACAAAGCGACGTCAAATAGCGAAATCACAATAATCATTTCTTGAGGGAGTGAAAAGCGAACACAAGAATTTTACACCCCGGGGAATCGGTTTCCGTCTCTGTGGACATTGGCTCGGGGGGCGATGGATTCTGGGTTATGTGTGAGCCACACGCTTTTTAAGAGCGCTTCTTATAATGGCTTCTGAGATGGGTGAACAGCATTCTGGACTTGCTACATTAGCTGTAAGAGTACTTGGAACTTTGCTTGAGAGTCTTTGGACAAAAATCCTAAAACGAATAAACGCATGAAATGTTTCTTGCCAAATTAAAACACAAACTAAACGACTCTTACATATGGATTGGCATCTTCCTGCAACGGCGTACTTTTCATCCTGCAATGCTTTTAAATGAATGCAAGAATAATTCCACTTCATGAGATGGAATGTGGGGTTTTTTAAAAGAAAAATACTTTATTTTGTTTTCATATTTTAGTGCTTAATATTTCAGAGAAAAAAAGATATTATTTCAATCATTTCTTTGTTACGCGGTACATGGAATAAAATTTTTAAATACATTTGGTTTCATGATTTTACATAAAAATGAGAGTTAAACGTTTTGTTCAGTGTTGATTCAGTAATAGGAAAAAACAAATTAACGTGATTTTTGTTGGATAAAAATTTATACTGTTTCAATTTCTTTGTTATATGATGCATGAAATAAAAATGTTTTAAATGTGCACTGGGTTATATTATTTCACATAACAGAGATGACGTTTACCGTTTTTGTTCTGTTGAGTTTGCCTTTTTAAAATAAATTTATTTTTAATAATAAAAAATTATGTTTATTATGTTTTCAACGTTTCTTTATTATTTTTTCCATGAAAAATGTATTGAATTCGGTTTCATTATTTCACAAAGAAATCAGATATTCGTAACGCATGTTCATTTAGTATTTTTAATTAAAGTTTTAGTTTTTATTAAAAATTCATAGTTTGTAGAATTTGTTTATATTTAGTTTACCTTTTCTATTTTCTTGTTCCATTTTTTCCAGAAATATTGTCAATTAATTGATCAAAACATTAAGCAATAGTAAATGGTATGTTTTTACATTTGTTATGTCATTAAAGAATCTGCTCGTACGTAAAATGTAGCTTTTCAAATGTCGATTGATAAATAAAACACACGAGAGTTACAAACAAAAATATAAGATGACTAATTGACACACGCTATGAGTAGTTTTAAAACTAATAAAAAATGCAAGTTATTACAAAATAGCATTGACTAATGTATAGTAACGTCACCAAAATTAATTTAATTTTCACAATGATTTTTGGTATCTCCCTATAAATACTAGTATATGCGTTGATCCATGCCATGTGAGAAACTCATACTTTAAATATTAAAACTAGTGTTGTTTAGATACATGGAACAGTAAGGATTTTTTTTTAAAATATTGTTTAAATACCATGCACAGTAAAGAAATTTCAAATGTAAAACTATGTGTTGTTTGGATAACTAGAACAGTTAATTTTAAATAACCAAAAATTTCAAAGATTGTAAATATTTGGTAATACTCTCTGACTGAACGAATGCATCTTTTAATAAACAATCGAATTACTTCTATTATCAGAATTCACGAAATAATCATGTTCTTTGTCGAAATCGAAACACCTGCACAGTGAATATACAATGTCTCGATAATTTAATAAACACTGATTGTATTCCACGTCATTCACCGGGGTTACACTGGGAAGGTAGGGCACTAAATGTAAACTTATCTCCGTTGCAACAATTCATTACATTTTACTGGATAACTATTGGTTTCAATAGCGAGTTCTCGCTGATTTGTTTTGTTGTGGCCAGTCTTGGTGACGTTTGTTATAGATGAAAGCCTTGTAATAAAAAACAACTGCTAGATAATAACCAATAACTCTGTTTGTTTAACTCCAGTCTGTAAAGAAACATATGCAATTAGAAATAATATTTCTCCATTGAGTGTATTAAAAATCCAATCCAAAGCAAAGGTTTACACGTGCTCACGACTTTATATCCACTTAAGATTTAAGAACGCTAGTAGAGAGAACAAACTTTGACTTCTAAACGGTTACTCAGAGTGTGTGCCCAGGTGGAAGAATGAAAACCTATCAACATATGATTCAAATGTTAGAACAAACTGACTTCTAAAGGGTTACTCAGAGGGTGTGCCCAGGTTGGAAGAATGAAAACCTATCAACATATGATTCAAATGTTAGAACAAACTGACTTCTAAAGGGTTACTCAGAGGAAGAGGGTGTGCCCAGGTGGAAGAATGAAAACCTATCAACATATGATTCAAATGTTATAACAAACTGACTTCTAAAGGGTTACTCAGAGGGTGTGCCCAGGTGGAAGAATGAAAACCTATCAACATATGATTCAAATGTTATAAACAGTCCACTGTCATTTTATTGTGTTAAAACGTTCTCTCTCTCAATCTTGTCATGGTCATTGCAAACACCGATTCTGGTATTAAAATATTCTTTGGACTTTGTATTGCACAGAAACCGGTTTTTAAGTAGGTTAATATTTGTGTACTGACTTGTGGCCAGCCAAGAGTATATAATTATGGTATTCATCACTGATACAAACATCCTATATACTTTGTCTTCCAAATAGATAGGATTTTGTTATTAATTATTCGGTAAAACACATCGCTTATTAATTTGAGTGGTTTTCTTTTGACAGTGTCTTCTATTAGCAGAACTTGAATATGACCCTAATGCTACTTACTTGCAAGCGATGTCAGCATTCAATGACGTACACGAAACCAAAATAACAACGTGCAGGAATTCCAGTAAGATGCATGCAAATTACGTAACGATGTCGCATTAATTGCTGGAATCAGCATGCCAACTGCGGGCTTTCTCAGAAGAAGACAATTTCCATAGAATCAAAGTTTAATTGATCTGCTCTGTAAGCTAGCTGACTTGATATGCTATTTTTGCAGCGGTTTCTATGCCCAAGACGCCAAATCCCCTCTAATTGGCCTCTTAAGTGTCCAAGAGATCGTCTATCGTAGAAAGATCCTTCACTGAGCTTGGATCAGGTTCTGTGGCTGTAATAGGGTTGTGAGACCTTCTGTAACACGGGATCGCCATGCGTTGCGTTTACGGCTTTCAAACTAATCACCAAGCGTCTAATATTGAATATTTTTCATATTAAAGTAGACAATTGAAAACAATGTAGTGTCTTCGTGTACATGATCCACGAATAATACGAGAAGAGATTTCATCGTATCGACTTTGAGAAATTAAATCACTAAATAAGGATCGTGATAATGACGTGGCTTGTCTGGATTTCACCAACAGGCTGGTATATAAAATCTTCTGTCATGGGTAGGGTGTCCGGCATTGTCGGACACCGTGCACAGGAGGGGCGTGCTTGAACACTTATAAGTGATGTAAGCGTGAACATAATTTTTCCGGTTCCAGATAGGTATTTTTAGCGTCTGATATAACAGTTTGCTCTGAATGATGACGTTAAACGGTTTCACACCTTGATTTTTCGTACCCATAGTGAGTGCTCTGCGAGGCTTCGGGTGAAGTTGTAACCGCTTAAACCGACCAGTGGTTCCATAACTGGTTTAACAAACGTCATGGTTCGTGCTATACCATGTGTGGTAAAGAGCATATAAAAGATCCCTTGTTGCTTATTGAAAATAGTAGACAAACTAGTGTGGCAGTAGCGGGTTTCCTCTCTTCTACTAACATTAATTTCTGTTCTGGGCAAACGGCTCAAGAAACTGAGTTTTGTGTCTGTGACAACGTGTTTGAACCTTAATTGGATGTAAGCACAAAAATAAGTATAATCAATCAGAGTTATGCTGTAGTGTTTCAGTTATAATTTTGTGAAGTGAAGTTTGTTTTATTTAACGACGCCACTAGAGCACATTGATTGTTTTATTTAACGACGCCACTAGAGCACATTGATTGTTTTATTTAACGACGCCACTAGAGCACATTGTTTGTTTTATTTAACGACGCCACTAGAGCACATTGTTTGTTTTATTTAACGACGCCACTAGAGCACATTGATTTTTAATCATTAGCTATTGAACGTAAAACATATTATGATCATTCTGACATAGTTTTTAGAGAAACAGCCGCCACATAGGGTACTCTTTCAGATCAAAGGTCTTTTATATGCACTCCCCCCACATAGAGGACAACACATACCACACCCTTTGACCAACCAGTGATGGACTACTGTTTGGAAAGGAAATAACCCTAACTGCAAATGTGGAAAACATTTCTTTACAGAATTAAATGAATAGCATAATCTTTGTTTTGTTTAGATATGGCGGAAATATCTAAAACATTTGTTTTAATTAATGACGCCACTAGACCACATTGATTGGGTTTTTAATCATCGGCTCTTGGACGTCAAACATATGGTCTTTCTGACACAGTTTAGAGGAAACCCACATACATAGACTACTCTTTCCGATAAGCAGCAAAGAGTCTTCTATATCCACTTTCCAGACAGGACAGCACATACCACAGCTTTTTATCAACCCGTTGTGGACCACTGGTTGGAACGAAAAATATCCCAACGGTTTTGGTTAAACATTTTATAGAAACGTTATTGGGGTACCTGGTTGGCGTTCACTGTATACTTGTTTTTCAGCGCCAGAGTCTTTGCCATGGACACAGACTGAGCGAATGCGATGATGCCAATGATGACGGAGTCACCAATCAAGTGACTGACACAGAGCAAGTCAGGAATCGTAGGAGCAGGGATTCTGTCAATGACAAACAGTAATCGTACACAAAAAGTAAAGTTAGTTTTATTTAACGACCCCACTAGACCACATTCATTTTTATCTTATCAACGGCTATTGCAAGTCAAACATAATAATTCTGACACATTTTAGGGGAAACCCGCTACTGCCACATAGGGTACTCTTTCCGATAAAAACAAGATGTATTTTATATGTACTTCCACACAGACTGTACATACAACAACCTATGGTGAACCAGTTGTTAACCACTGGTTGGATCGTAAGATAGTCCAAATTTCAAATGGATTAATTGAGCAGGATCGATCCGATGACACGCTACCTCTTGACATACATCCCGCTGCCCGTACAAACATTTAAAATGTTTAAAATAAACACAATTAATACATCTAACACGAACCAGACTGATCGGAATTTTCTAGTGATTAAGTAGCAACAGAGTTTATGTAATCATTTCCAATGCGATATATAATGGAAACGTTGATTTGATTTCTATGCGTGTTTTAAATTGGTTTCATTCGCGTTTTACCGAATTATTATGAACGAGAGTACATCGCCAGAACAGTAATGGCAATTAATAACGTATTTAGAATTGTATTGGTTACAATAAAATGTTTTTTGTTGAATAATCTTTGATATTAATCTGTAATTTTTTTTATAAATTGATGCAATCATAAAATTAATATGAAAATTGCTACATATAATAGTACTACAATCAAGATTTACTAATTATTTAGTCCTACTTGTCAGTTTAATCAAAAAGTCATAATCAACATTTTTTAGCTGTCACTGTTGCAATGGAAATTACCATAATTATTACAAAATTTAATCCATTAATAATCATCATGCTGTTATAGTTACCCTGCAGGTATGTATCCAACGATCTCCATGTCGAAGTTTGCATTAAATAAACAATAATGCGACAGCACTGTTCCGACTATAACCTGCAAATGAACGAATCACGTTATAGTTAATCAATCAATAACTTGATTACCTACAGTTGTAATCAGCCTTTGACTGAAACAGAATATACTAGTACAAAATGTATACGTTTTGCAAGTAGAATACAAATTAGCAGGCACTGTCTTAATTTCAACCATGATTATCATAAATACAATGAACGTTAAAACCAATATAAATAAATACTGAATACACATGTACGTCAAAACATAAACCTACATATTAATTAAAATGACAAAAATCCGATTTCTCGTTAATGGTTCGATCTTGGTTAGCGTTTTAAACTGAAGTTGAATTGTAAATAAGGTTTACAACCGTCAATGAGAAATCATTACTGAATGCTCAGGTTACGAACAACCCTGGGCAAGCAGAATTTGGCTACTTTTTATTGGACTATATATTAGTACATGTATATGCATTAAACAAAATGACTACTCCAAATTTTCGGCCACATGGCCGTCATAACAGAACTGGATATCAGCAAGAAACCTGTTACATCCGTTAGAATATATCTATTATAATGGATATAACTTAGGTTTCTTGCTGATATCCAGTTCTGTGATGAAGGCCAAGTGGCCGAAAATTTGGAATAGTCATTTTATTTAATTTATAATTACTTCCTTTAGAAAGATTTGATTTATATACTTTCGCAAAAAATATAATACATGTATTTTAATAGAAATTGATACACATAGAGGTCATGGAAGACTTAACTAGTACATAACACACGGTTTAGGTTTTTATTTAGACATTTATAATGGATACACTTATTGATATTGTTGATATTGCTATAAAGTTAGTTGTGCAGAACAGACATGCAAGTTACTTCTAGCATAGTTTAAAGAAATACATCCAATTCTAAATCACTTATAGGATATATGTAATGATAACTAGATACATAAATAAATATAAATTTTGGCATATCTGAACAACACGTGTTTAGAACCATAACTAAGTTAAGGAGATTTCAAAGGATGTTTTCATAAATCGTTGAAGCAAATCCCCGTGAATAGTGACAAACCAGGTACGTTTTCATTTAAGGTCTACAGTGCATTCCGCCATGGGTGCAATAACTTGGGGGCGTGCTTGAACATATAGTGATGTAGGCACGTGTAAAATGATTGAACTGACACAAAGGATTGAATACGCCACACAATCAAATCACCTTTCTATAAAATGTGTGTATAACACCCTAGTACATTGTTAAAATATCTGAAATACAAGCACCAATGATTTTAATACGAGTTAA
>JAUTWP010157372.1:0-11127 GCA_033042655.1 Cyathermia naticoides
TATATATTGTCACTACCCAGTGGCACATGTACCACCGTTGGTGGTTTTATGTGAAAATAAAAGTTGAAGTTGAAGTTTCACCGCTAATAAAGACTACAAAGAAAACACTGGTGCTCGTTTTGTTAACACCTTTTACAATTAGGGAAATGCAAACTCTACACACCTATACGCACAGGTAGCAGGTGTTATAGGTTAGGCCTACTACACAATGCACAAATATGCAAACAGTTTATGAAACGTACCTTGAAAAGCTACTTTTTTATACAGAATGTTGGGCCAAAATATTAATTGATTGATTAAAACAATTTTAGCAGGGTTTTTTAATTGTTATTTCTGTTGCCCTACCAACAATATTTTGTCAGAAACATTTTGAATTTAATTACTTTAGTACATTATATACATACAGTTTAAAAGGAAGTTTATTGTGCTTTTTACTTGAATTATTCATTTGAAAACCAGGCTGTTTTATTGTGCTGGTTGTCGTGTCACACAGTATATCTTATGCGATTGTAAATTCCACAAATAACATTATTTTGAGAATACCCCATCGAAAATGGATAAAAGAAACAGAATAAGCCAAAAAATGCATAGCTTAATCATCAATTTATTGCGTTGTTCTCACCCATTTAGATGTGCAGTCTTATCTACGGTCATTCATTTTCATAGAAAAATACCATCTATTGTCTCTATTGACCTTTAACATGTCACAGTACCGCGTTACGTAACTGCTCATTAAAATCTAAACTGCTCATTAAAATATATCGCTTCATGCAGCTGGGTGTGAGATCGGGTTATTAGTTGATTGTATTTTAATTTTCTGACTTCAGTGGTATTTAAAATATGTTTTAAATTAAACATATGATAAGTATCTTAAAATATGTAAAGAAACAGCTTTTTTATATCCTGTTTAATAATCCTTTAAGTAAAGTGGCTTGGATCATGTGATTTTATTGTTTTCTTTAGTGACGTAAAAATTCATCATCAATAATATGATAATTGACGCAAGTACATGTATAGCACAAATCAGGTAAATTAATTTCCACTATATATGTTTATCAATGACTTTTAGGTTTTTAAAATAATCTACTGAGATACTTACCGTAAGAATTTTATTTATAGACATACCGATACTCATTTTGTGGGAACACAGACATCCTATATATATATATATATATATTAGTTTTCCATGTATATTTGACTTTTAAAAGAAAAGAAAGCAACATATATTTTAGTTTATTATCTTGTTTGATATTGAATATAATTACATGTATATATATTTTAATGAAAATTATTTTTAGGCCAGTCATTAATACTTATGTCAAAATGTTTCAAATCATTAGTTAAAAAAAAGTATGACCTTAAATTTATTTAGGATTTATTTAGGATAATGTATTATATCCAAAACTGATCTTTTACTTTTAGAAAGGTCAATTAAAAATCAACAGTTCAACTATATGTTCATTAATGTTAATAGATTAATATTTACATAAATATAACTGACAGTTTCTCTGTGACATATTAAACTAATATTTAGTTAGTGATACAAACAGGTCATAGTCAAATGTAAGTTATGACATAAATTTCATTGTCTATAATCTGGTCTCTATGGAGATGACCTCTAACATTAGGTCATTAACTGTTGACATCACAAAAGGAAAATTAATTATAGGTTAGATGCATGCCATTGGTTAGAAATATATGATTATGTTCATTGTTTCACTTTTTTTATTTACTTAATAAAAATAATACATAATGGCATACTAAAAATGCACTATTATGACATCCTGTGTTCTATGTAGATGACCTTTGCACTTAGATTACCATCTGTTGACCTTGCAAATGGGAAATTGTCATAATGTATATTTTTGGATATGTATGATTATGATTGGCTGATGAGTATTTTTTACTCATCAAAAACTAATTTTAAACATAACTGTACTAGGAGAAATGGGAAAATCGTGGATTACAAAACAGATGGACCATGTTTTGAAGTAAGTTATAAATTCAATTAAAAGAGCAGTAGTCCCTCCATTCCCTAATATTTATGTATGTTGAGGGGGTGAACATTAGTTTCTATCCATAATATTATACTTTAAATATTGTTGATGCTTTCTTTTTGTTGATGGATAGATTAACTTGAAGTTGTTTATCACATGCATACAGGTCTACTGGTATTTCAAAGCATCTCACTTTGAATCTGAAACTACCTTTAATTTTTTTTTATTGTAAAAGTGCAGGAGAATATTGTTTTTAAATTGGTCCACGTCAAACTCTCCTCAGTACTGTATATTAATTAGAATTTAAGTATTCTACTACGGTATATGTTGTTATTTTTTGTTTTGTTTTCAGGTCAAGAAAAGACCCTGATGAAGGGTTTAGCTCCAAAAGATGTACAGCATGGTTCCATGAATACACGGGTGAGGCTTTCTTTGCACATTGTGTTAAAATGTTTTTATGTGCCAATAACTGAATTAATTAATTAACATGCTCAATTAATTTGCTCAATTAATTTGGGGGTTGTAAAATGGTTACTTAAAAATAAAAATGAGGTAATAATTTTTAAAGTTTAATATAACTCTATAGTTCTGTTATATTTCCATAGGAAGGAGACATGGAGTAACTACTGTCAGGGATTAATCTAGCATATAATTTGGCTTTAAAATGCTTTCATTTGACACCATATTCCCACAATTCATTAGAAAAGTTTCTCAATTTTAAAATTATAACATATTAACTCCCCCGTCCCCCCATTTTATCAAAATATAAGACACTTTCATTCATCTTGTATTTTAACACTAACTTTCTAACACCTTCCCCATCTCCTCCATTCTCTTAATTCCTAGTCTACCAAAGGTTTCACATAAAACACAAACCAAATCACTACCTGGTGATAACAGACTTAGATCTGGTACTGTTGTTATGGATTTATTTTAACACACTTAAATCTGATGGTAAAAGCAGTCTGGATTTCAGACAAACTCCTGAAGGAGAAATATTTTGGCCCCATCGAAAACCTACGGCTTACAGCATCATTTGTTCAAGCTATTGAGGTCCCTGTCTTGAGACTTCAATGAAGAAGAATCTGATAGCATCTTATACCCCAACAGTCACTTACAACTAAAAGTAAAGTTTGTTTTATTTAAAGACGCCAATAGAGCACATAGATATTTATCTTATCAGTGGCTATTGGACCTCATACATATGGTCATTTTGACACATTTCTTTTAGAGAAAACCCGCTGCCACCACATAGGCTACTCTTTCCAATAAAAAGTAAAGTTTGTTTTGTTTAAGGACGCCACTGGAACACATTGATTTTTATCATCATCGGTTATTGGACGTCATTCATATGGTCATTTTGACACACATTTTTAGAAGGAAACCTGCTGCCGCCACACTAATGCGGCTACTCTTTTTCGATAAGCAGCAAGGGATCTTTTATATGTACTTTCTCATAGACAGGACAGCACATACCATGGCCTTTGATGAACCAGTTCTAGTTTTCCACCCAAAAATCGAAAAACTGTATGGTTATTTCAATTGTAAACTAAATTTCTTGAAAACAATACCTGGCTACAGTCTAACTGCAGACGCCTGAATCGTCAACTTCGCCTGTTCTGATTGTTAATGACATCACTATCTAATGATATCATAGCTATCCGAGTGTTATTTACATTTGTTCCCGGAAAAAGAATGAAATAATAGGCACATAGAACCGTTTATGAAAGCAAAATAAATGTACCCTGGCTGGAGTAATAAATAGAATATCACTCGCTTCCATGTATTATCGCTAAAGCTTGTGACAAAGGAAATTTATTTCACTCTGGACTTAAACTTGATAATAGATTAATACATAGAAGAGCATTTGATATTGATATGTCCTCTATATAATATGTGAATGAAAAATGCAAAACTAGACATGCAAAAGTAAAGTGCCAGTGAAGCAGTTGTTTCACACATTTTTCAGAAGCCTGTCCAGGGATATTTATCATGCTTTTGTACTAGACTGACAATGCCAGTTGGCTGTAAAAATTATTGTGTATTTTCAACACTGACCGATCTCTGACCCTGAAACTGTCTAGTCTACCAAATATCTGTCTACCAGTTTAGGTTCGGAAGATAAGTTGACTACTTTTGATTCCTGAAATGATGTTGGCATCCATAGAACATTTACTAAACATTGTATTGTAATGTACAGAGTTAATATAGGAAAGTCATGTTACAATGTGTAGAAACTACACGTAGTCGGCCCAATAACTGAATAAGGTCTGCTACATATCCAGCTGGACCATACCTAGAAAACAAACTAAAAATCACTGTGAATGGACTGTTTAATTATTTTTTAATGTTTTATTTTAGATTTGATGTCCAATGGCAATAGCTGATGATTAAATTTAAAGAGAAATAAATGTGTTCCAATGGCATTGTTAAATAAAACAAACATTTTTTTTAAAGTGTGAATAGTTGGGCCTGCTCATATTTGAATTGAAATTATACTGAGTTGATATCTTACTAAGTGTCATCCAGTTTGAATGATTTATTTGTGTTTACTAGGTCCTGATGATGATAGCATTGGCCCCGAAGGGATGGAAAAATTTTGTGAAGATATTGGAGTTGAACCTGAAAATGTATGTCATGTATTTATTTTACGTTTATTACTTTAGTAGATGTTTTTTACATACTAATGTTATGATGAATGATAATTCAACCCTTGAAAGTAAGAAAATGATCATGTCATAAAAGCCATATAGGAAAATGTTTTCCATTGCAATTTTGTTGTTAACACATTTTTTATAAACAAACAGTACAGTGAAACTCCTCTAAACCAGACACCCTCTAAACTTGAATCCCTCTTCAAGTTCAAACTGGACAAACAATTTGGTCATAATGCATCCATTTAGTGTAAATCTAACCCCTGAAAACCAGATGGCTCTGAAAACTGGACATTTACTTAGTCCCATGGGTGTCTGGTTTAGAGAGGTTTCACTGTATTATGCAAATTTGATTGTTCTTTATATCTTTACATTTTCTTTGTTTTTAGTTTAAAATTATAATTTATTTTCAAATAAAGATAAGAATAATTAAATGTATTTCACAGCTAATTAAAATTGCCATGGAAAGTTTTAAATGCTGCAGTAATTTCCACAGCATTGGTGATTGACATACTATTTAAAGTACTAATCAAAATTTTACCAAGGTGATTTTCCTCTTTTATATACTAGTTATGAAAATCACTGGAATAAAAATCAGAAAAATGTGTTGGTATTGTCATGACTTGTTATGGTATTCAAACAACTGGAACAAAAAATTACAATATATTACCTGTTATAGATGGAAATATGAGATATATTTACAATTTTACTGTAAAATATTTATAATTTGAAACAGACTATAACATCCAGTTGATATGCATTTTTACACTTGTCATTTCACCTTGCAGTTGTAATCAATATCAACCTGGGTTTTATAGTCTATTTCAAATTGCATGTGTATTGAAGTAAAATTTTAAATACATCATATTTCCATCTATAACAGGTCATTTATTGTACCGGTTGTTTGAATACCATAACAAGTCATGCTAATACTGACACTTTTTTCTGGTTTTTATTCCAGGAATATTCATAACTATTTCAGAATGGAAAATCACCCGGGTATAATTTTGATTAGTACTTTAGTGTATACTAACACCCGTTCATTGTGATACTAGTGTCTTAGATATTGTATGTAAATCTATACTCCATTCTCAATTGAATACGTGTGTGTATAATGACGTCATTGTGTAGTGGCGGATCCAGAAATTCCATTTAGGGGGCCCCCAATGACAAGCCCAAGTGACACAAACGTTCCCGAAAATATTTACGTTAAAAATTCGCAACATTTAAGGGGGGCCGGGAAAAAAGTCCTAGATCCGCCATTGCTGTGTAAACCAGCACAATTTCAAAGTCCCGTCCAGCCACTTAACACTGGATAACATCTGTCTAAACCAGCACTCCGTCTAAACCATCATTTTTGTTGGTCCCAACTGGATTTGGTTTAGACAGAGTCCACTATATATATTGTAGTTATTTCCGAGTCTATATATTATAACCATGACAGCATACATAACTTCCAATGAGTTTTTTATATTCTCTTCACTGTAGGCTATTCATGATTTCAGTTAATCTCACAACCGTTTTTATAGCGTTCGATCATTAGTTTTCGAACATCATTGGTTTCCGAACAGTTGTTTTGTTTGGGATTTCTTGCGATATAAATAGAGATCAAAGTCGTAAATTAACAATCAGGCTATTTATGATAGCCATACAAACATTCGTCATGTAAAACTCCCATGCGTGAATATGACATCTATTTCTTGTAATCTTATGTCATTTTCATAATTTTCCCCGAGTGACACTTTTTGTAAATACGTCATTAAAAATTCACCAATAACACTCAAACATAAAATGTCAGTACTCACGAGGAAGCGTCGTCTGCTATGTTTACTAATTATACTAGCTATCTATAATACAAAAAAGGAGGGAACTGCTGTAATTTCTTTCACTGCGTCCGGGACAGTAAAACTCGAGGGAAGTCAGGTCAGGTCATGGTGTTTAACGTCTATGTTCAGAGTCAAGATGTTATAGCAGACGCCTCACCCGGCTGCAGTTATGGTTTTATCCATCCACTGCGTCTGGGACTGCAAAATGGGGGATGGAGCACTAACGGAAACCGGTCTCTGTGGCCGAGTGGTTAAGCTATCGGTCTTAAAGCTGGTAGGTACTGAGATCGAATGTGATGGCATGTGATTTTTAACCTCGGTATCAACTCCAACCCAGAGTGTGTGCTCCGCAAGGCTCAATGGGTAAATGTTTCCACTTGCACCGACCAGTGGTTCCATGACTGGTTTAACAAAGGCCATGGTATGTGCTATCCTGTCTATGGGAAAGTGCATATTATACAATATCCCTTGCTGCTTTTGGAAAAAGGAAGGTGGGTTGTGTGCCCATGGCAGCGTGCATGAACCTTAATTGGATGTAAGCACGAAAATAAATATAACCAACCAACCAACCAATCAACACTTATTTGTGATGTAAGGAGGTTAAACATGTTCATCTCCACGGGGTGCAGTTCATAGCATACTTATGGCTTTGTGTGTTAGCCTGGAGAGGGTTTTGAGGCTCCTTCACCGGTGTCACGGTCTGGTTTTGTAGTAAAGGCCTTTCATACGATTTATGCTAATTCAATTTGAATGCACATATTAATTGTTCGTCTGCACATGACACACTTACCACTCTCCTGTAACCATCACAGGACATTTTACAATCACCCACGTTCTCGGTATGGTTTTATTTATTTAAAGGGACTAGAAACGTATTTTCAAGTATTAAATGATGTGTCAAAACAGATAAAATTAGTTTTTGTGGGGTACCATCGGTTACTAGTATTCACTTACCGATATGGAAATTCGCGTGCTCAAATTACCACGTAAGTATAATAATCGAGAAATAAACTACTCAAAGTAAGTTTTTGAAAAGTTTGATTAATCAAATGTTTATTTTTGGATTAAGAAAAACTTTGGTTTATCTGTACTTTGAACTTAAGTAATTTTCAGAAAGTTCATGACTTTATATACTCTTTCCATAATTATAATCATTGAAAGGAATTTTAAAAAACCACCAAAAATACGTTTTTAGCAACTTTAACGACGCCACTAAATTACGAAATATGTTATTAACAATTATGACACGACACTTTAAATATATTTTCAGACGTGTGCTGACGTGTTCATCCTCTTCATGGAAGAACCGAATGACGTCACCCCTCCACTTAATTCGTGACGTCATAGATTCCATTCACTCTTCATATATCCTCGTCACGTTTAATGGCATTTCAACCCAAAATGATACATCGGTTGTGACGTCATAATTATATTCCAATCACTATTCAGATATTCTTGTTACGTGTGATGCTATTCCATCCCAGCATGACACAGTGGTCGTGACGTCATAGATGTCATTCACTATTCGTATATCCTCGTCACGTTTAATGTCATTTCAACCTAGGATGATCCATCGATTGTGACGTAAAAGATTCCATTCACTATTCGTGCATTCTTGTCACGTTTAATGCCATTTCAACCCAGGATGACATAGTGACCGTGACGTCACCGATTCGGATAACACAGTATAACAAGGCTTAAGAAATGTATCCTTGAGCGACCTTCTCCAGATATACTCATTAAAATATACACAAATTGCATTTTATTTAACGCCACTGGAGCACATTGATAAAACATACAGCGTCATAACCGAACCGTGGTAACGTCACTGACGTCACATATCAGCCATTATGACGTCAAACACGTATGACGAAGAGGTGCCCTTGGCAACCTCTAACACGACCCCTAATTCGAGCCCTGAGAAACGCCCACCAGATGCCGGTGTGGACGATAGCGACGACAGCGAAATCTACTGTGGAGTCGGACGATGTCGTCCCAAAGCGATGCAAGTGTGTGTGAACATGGCTTGCTTCACCGCCACCTACAGCATGTCAAGTCTGGTGACGTCAACGCTGATGGTGTACATCAACTCTCAAATCACGACGTTGGAGAAACAGTTTGGATTCAGCAGCTCCGTCAGCGGCCTCCTGATGAGCTGCAACGACATCGGCTTCCTCCTGACGACGTTGTTCATGTCCTACATAGCCAGGAGAGTCCACATCCCTAGGTTTCTGACAATCTCCACTCTGTTCTTCGGTCTTTCTGGCCTGCTGTGCACCATCCCTTACTTTGTGACGAAAGACCAACTGCACCCCGTCACCAACTTAACAAGGACGTCGCCGATAACGTTTGACGTTGATCAGCTGTGCATCGTCAACGACAACGCCACGGCTAAAACGTCTCTGGAAGACAAATGCAGTCATGATTCAGGTCCTCGCTCGGTGGTAGGGATCACGGAAGGGACGCGAAACCTGGCCGTGGTTCTCATAGGGATCGGGATGGTGTGTCAGGGTTTCGGGAAATCACCTCGTAACCCGTTTATTATAACTTACGTTGATGATAATGTGCAGAAGTCAAAGACTACCATGTATTTAGGTGAGTATTATTCACTTATTTGTACGTTTGTTTATTTGTTTGTTTATATGTTTGTATTTTGTTTATGCGTTTGTTTATTTGTTTGTTTATATGTTTGTATTTTGTTTATGCGTTTGTTTATGTTTTTATTTTGTTTATTTTGTGTATTTATTTATTTATTATTTATTTATCTATTCGTGTATAATATGTTTGTTTATTTTCTTTTGTTTATGTATTTATTATTATTATTATTTTTGTTTGTTTCTTTATAATTGTTGGTTTCCTTGTTTGTTTGTTTATTTATTTGTTTGTTTATTTATTTGTTTATATATGTAATTATTTATTTGTTTCTAATTTTAATTTCGTTTGACACAATCAACTTCAACAGGAGTGCATGGTAAACCGTGTAGATGTTTATACAAAACATTAATTTTCTTTATTCCAGGGGTTATCACGGCGTTTGGTATTTTCGGGCCAGCCATTGCATACATACTGGGTGGAGTGTTCAGCAAGATATACGTCACTTTAGAAGGTTTGTTCTAGACTCAGAGAAATAATTTAATTAAAAGAAAAATGTATTTTATTTAACGACGCCATTTGAGCATATTAATAACTTTTTAATCATCGGCTATTGGACGTCATACACATAGTGGTCATTTTGACACATTTCTTTTGGAGGAAACCCGCTGCCGTCACATAGGCTACTCTTTCAGATAAGCAGCAAGGGATCTTTAATATGCACTTTCCCATATACATTACAGTACATACCAGGGCATTTGATGAACCAGTCGTGGAGCACTGGTTGGAACAGAAAATAACCCAAACTGCAGCTGGGTCCACTGAGAAGGAACAACCCGACGACCGACCGCTTCAAAGGCGGGCACGCTACCGACTGAGCTACAATCCTCTCCTTTTTTCTTTCAGATGTGAACATGACCCCGCGTGACCCCCAGTGGATTGGGGCGTGGTGGTTGGGTTTCCTGTTTTTCGGGATGTGCGGCATAGTTATTGGATTGCCTTTGATTTTCTTCCCACGACGAATGAAGCGACGTGGTCGAGAGCAAGTGCATGAAGAGAAAACACGAATTACAGCTAAACCAAGAGAAGCGAAAAGTACTTCTCATGGGGTGTTGGTGTGGGTGTGTGTGGGGGGTGGGGAGGGGGGTCGGAAGTGTAGAATAAATTGCTACTACATTCAACATGAATTTCACTATTATCTCAGTAGAGCACTGGACTCTCAGAGTATGTAATAGTATTAGAATAAAGTGTTCCTACTGACAACAGCTAGTGGGAATTTCCCTTTTAGTTCAGAGTATGTAGTAGTGTTAGAATAAAGTGTTCGTACTGGCAACAGCTAATGGGGATTTCACTATTTACCCAGTTGGTAGGGCACTTGACTCTTAGATTATGTAATAGTGTTAGAATAAAGTACTACTACTGACAACAACTAGTAAGGATGTCACTATTAACCCAGTTGGTAGGGCACTTGACTCTTAAGAGTATGTAATAGTGTTAGAATAAAGTACTACTACTGACAACAACTAGTAAGGATTTCACTATTAACCCAGTTGGTAGGGCACGACTCTCAGAGTATGTAATAGTGTTAGAATAAAGTGATCCTTCTAGCAACACCTAATGGGAATTTCACTATTAACCCAGTTGGTAGGGCACTTGACGCTCAGAGTATGTAATAGTGTTAGAATAAAGTGATACTTCTAGCAACACCTAGTGGGAATTTCACTATTAGCTCAGTTGGTAGAGCTCTGAACTATCAGAGTATGTAGTAGGGTTATAATAAAGTTATCCTTCTGACAACACCTAGTGAGAATTTCACTATTAGCTCAGTTGGTAGAGCACTGGACTCTCAGAGTATGTAGTAGTGTTAGAATAAAGTATTTATACTGGCAACAGCTAGTGAGAATTTCACTATTAGCTCAGTTAGTAGAACACTGGACTCTCAGAGTATTTAGTAGTGTTAGAATAAAGTATTTATACTGGTAACAGCTAGTGGGAATTTCACTATTAGCTCAGTTGGTAGAGCACTGGACTCTCAGAGTATGTAGTAGTGTTAGAATA
>JAUTWP010157483.1:0-11127 GCA_033042655.1 Cyathermia naticoides
ACTGAGAAGGATCGATCCGACGACCGAACGCTTCAAAGGCGGGCGCGCTACGGTCTCGGCTACAGCCCGCTCCACAGAAATAGCGAGAGTTTTGAAGTAAATATGATATCAAAGGTAAGAATTAGTTATGCATCGTACAACTGTATTTCTCTCTGACACAATATTACCGGTACATGAGATGCATTACACAACACAAAAGTTGCAAATTATTCCTAAAATGGAGATTTGTTGGAGTAAATGAGACTAATGGAGCCCAGTAGAGAAGCTAGACGTTGGTTGTAAAATAAACTAAACAGAGACATCAAATATAAACAGAACACAGCAGTTACGATGGTGCTACAAGAGGTTTGTTTGGAATCACAACAGAATATATGATATCAAATAGTTCTAACCATAATTATTTTGTTTCATTAATTGTTGAACTGTTTCAAATCAAGTTTTAAAGTCAACATTCACAAGCTATAAAAGCATCTATGTTATTCAAGACAAGATAACGTATAATTCAGGGGTGCACAAATTAAAATTCTGCTTAACCCATCTAGATTAGGTGGCAATGCAGCAATACTGAACGGGGAAAAAAATTTAAAAAAAATTCACGCGAACGTGAAACTGGTTACGCAGGACAATTTTGCGAGACCCTCACGCGAAGGAAACGGTCGTTCGCGCAATTTGTGCGACCCTGTAATTATGTTCAGATCAAGCTGTTATAGCAGATGGCCGTCTTGGAACCAGTTATAAAAGCAGTCATCTATGTTGTCCAAGACATGATAACGTCTACGTTCAGAGCAAACTGTTATGGCAGCTGCCCACCTTGGGCCCAGTTATGAAATCAATCATCTCCGTTGTCCAAGACAGATCAGGTTTAACGTCTAAGTTCAGAGCCAGGCTGTCATAGCAAACGCCTCTCTCTGGTGCAGCTTATGGTTTTATCCATCCACCGCGTCCAAGACAGGATAGTTAGCTCCCTTTAATACAATTTTTGCTAAAAGGTCTAAGCGTAATTATCTGAGGTAATGTTGTTTAACGTCTATATTCAGTGCCAGTGTGTTATAGTAGACGCCTATCCGGGGTGGGTGGGCATTTATGGTTAAAGTCATTCACTACGTCTGGGACTCAGTAATTATCTCCCTTCTGTACCGCTATGTTGAACGGGTTATGAGTTAGTTCCCTTGTGTACCATTTTGATAAAATGTTCAAAAATAGTTAGCTCCCTTGTGTACCATTCAGTTGAACAGTTCAAGAAGATTTAGCTCCCTTATTTAAACAACGCCACTAACTACATTGATTTTTTTTAATCTTGCATCGACTATTGGACGTCATACATTATTATGATAAATCTGAAAATCTAAGACATTTCTTAACTGGTACTTTAACCACATCACTAGAACACATTGATTATTTTAATTTTATTATCGGCTATTGGAGGTCATACATTATTGTGATCAATTTGAGAATCTTAGACATTTCTTAACTGGTATTTTAACAACGTCACTAGAGTACATTGATTATTTTTATCTTACCATCGGCTATTGGACGTCAAACATTATTATGATAAATCTAAGAATCGGAGACATTTCTTAACTGGTATTTTAACAACGTCACTAGAGCACATTAATTTGTTTATCTTATCATCGGCTATTGGACGTCATGCATTATTATAATCAATCTAAGACATTTCTTAACTGGTATTTTAACAACGTCACTTGAGCACATTAATTTTTTTTATCTTATCATCGGCTATTGGACGTCATACATTATTGTGATCAATCAGACATTTCGTAACTGGTATTTTAACAACGTCACTAGAGCACATTCATTTGTTTATCTTATCATCGGCTATTGGACGTCATGCATTATTATAATAAATCTAAGACATTTCTTAACTGGTATTTTAACAACGTCACTAGAGCAGATTAATTTTTTTATCTTATGATCGGCTATTGGACGTCATGCATTATTATAATAAATCTAAGAATCAGACATTTCTTAACTGGTATTTTAACAATGTCACAAGAGCAGATTAATTTTTTTATCTTATCATCGGCTATTGGACGTCATGCATTATTATAATAAATCTAAGAACCGGAGACATTTCGTAACTGGTATTTGAACGTCACTAGAGCAGATTAATTTTTTTATCTTATCATCGGCTATTGGACGTCATACATTATTATAATAAATCTAAGAATCGGAGACATTTCGTAACTGGTATTTTAACGTCACTACAGCACGTTATAGTTTTTATCTTATCGACTATTGGACGTCATACATTATTATAATAAATCTAAGAACCTGAGACATTTCGTAACTGGTACTTTAACGTCACTACAGCACGTTATAGTTTTTATCTTATCGACTATTGGACGTCACTCATTATTATGATCACTTTGAGAATTTGAGACATTTCTTAACAGGTAGTGTGCAAACGTGTAGAAAATTCTATAAATGTTACAGCCTAACAGACACATACATCACACCTAATCGAAACAACTCCGGTGAAATATAATACAACTTTATACATTTATTTATATATATTTATATATACTCATACACGTGTAGAATAAATGCAATGTTATTCTGACTAAATAAAATATACTTTGTAATGATTATGATATCGCTAATGTTACATACACACCAAACATAGGCACACGTTTGGTACATATCGTATAAAAAAAATCATTTTTAAAACATCACATTGAACAATTGGAGACAATATTAAGACATTTAACAGTCTTCAACAATAAAGTAACAAAAAAGTGATAATTTATTACCCTACCACCCCCCCCTTCAAAAAATAAAATAAAGAAATAATAAAATTTAAAATGTTTAAAGAAACTTAACATTTCAACTATTTTAGTCTAAATTAGTGTAAAAATATTTCATTAAATTGTTTTTAAAGTTTCTTTCTACATTCAGTAGGAATTATTACTATAATAACTTGAACATGTAAAACAAATAAGTTTTTATTTTATTTAACAACTTTTTCCATTCCAACCAGTGGTCTACAACTGGTTCAATGACGGTATAATTATGCTCTCCTGTGTGATGGAAAGTGCATATAAAAGAGCCCTCGTTGCTTATCAAAAAGAGTATCCTATGCCGCTCTGAAATATACAGAGATTATAAAAAAGAAATTATATTCATTTTTCTTTTTAAAAAATGGGTCTAATTATTAAAATGAAAATATACATATTTATTATGTATTTATATACATCAAATCATTATTCTGAAGTGAAAAATGTGCCCTAAAAATATCTGAAACTGTACAAAATGCCCCATGAAGAAAGATGCATTGTAACATGAAATATTTAATGGTCGACTACAACAGCCCTCAAATTTCAGATCATTTTGGATGGCAGTTTTGTAGGAATATTAACGAAGTAAATACCTAACAATGATAAAAATACCATTACAAATTAGTTTTTTTAGGGCTATTAACAAAGTAAATACCCAACAATGATAAAAAATACCATCACAAATCAATTGTGTAGGGATATTAACAAAGTAAATACCTAACAATGATAAAAATACCATCACAAATCAGTTTTGTAGGAATATTAATAAAGTAAATACCCAACAATGATAAAAATACCATCACAAATCAATTGTGTAGGAATATTAACAAAGTAAATACCCAACAATGATAAAAATACCATCACAAATCAGTTTTGTAGGAATATTAACAAAGTAAATACCCAACAATGATAAAAAATTCCATTACAAATCAGTTTTATAACAGGTTTTTTTATTTTTTAACGATGGCACTGCCTTGAAATTTGTTTATTCCAGGTCATTTGAAATTTAAAATACTGAATGCCAAATTAATCATTCAGTTCTTCATTCATATTAAAATAGATGCCTTTTATCAATGACTTCCCTTAGAACCATTATTTATTCTAAGTTCAGGGCTCAAATTTAATGACGGCACGGGCAGCAATTGCCTCTGGTTTTGTATAAATTGCCACAGGTGGCATTTTTTAGCCACTGACGAAACAACTCTTTTGTTATTTGTTACAAAAGTTTTAACAAATTGTCGTCGGCTGAATTAAAATTGCCATCATTGGGTTTTTCACCCAGCCAAAAATGTAAAAATTTAAATGGCTGTTACAAATTCTTAAATTCGAGCTCTGCAAGTAATTTGAAATCTAAAATACTGAATGCTAAATTAGTTATTCGGTTTCTTATGCATATTAAAATAATCCCATCTAAAGAACTGCATCTTGTAAAAATATTTTTTTTTTCACTTCTTTTTCATCAGACTTCATTTAATATGTACACAACTATCAACAAATGAATTAATGAAAGTGAAAAATATTTCAGAAATGAATTTCGAGGTTTTTTTTACAAGTATGGCAATACGTAGATAGGAAGAAATGGGTTAGTATCCAGTCAGGTCATTATGTTTAACGTCTACATTCAGAACCAGGCTGTTATAGCAGACGCCTCTCCTGGGTGCTGTTTATGGTTCAAGCCATCAACTGCATCCAGGACAGCAGGGTGTGGATGGGAGAATGGAACATAGGGGGGGGGGGTTGGTTAGCTTCCTGTATGATAATGAATATATACACATGACAAAATAAATGGAAACTATGCAGCAGAAACCCTGAGCCAATCAACAGTTTTGTAACATGACATGCAACCAATCACCTTTATTGTTACATAACATGTAACCAATCAACTGCCTGGTAACACAACATGCAACCAATCAACTGCCTGGTAACACAACATGCAACCAATCAACTGTCTTGTTACATAATATGCAACCAATCAATTGTCTTGTTACATAACATGCAACCAATCAACTGTTTGTTAACACAACATCCAACCAATCAAAGCTCGTGATACACATGGCATGCTAGATCAAGCAGGTTTGACATTAATGGTTAACTCACTGTCTCACGTAAACCCTAGTTCAGGTAGTTGTTCAACATCTACATTTAGAGCCAGGCTATTATAGCAGACGCCTCGTGGTAAACCCCACCTTGTCACTAGTTTATATATCATGTTCGTCATATGTGACCTGCACTGGCGAAAGGAGACATATGGGCACCAACAAAAATCAGAATTGAGATTTATGTATATCTGAATTCTACATTTAATTCCGTTTATAATGATATAAAACAAAACAACACCTTGAAAAGTGGCAGATATAATAATTTAAAAAATCAGAATGGAGAGTTATGCATATTTGAATTCTGCATTTAATTCCGTTTACTATGATATATAAAACAGAACAATACCTTGAAAAGTGGAAAAGTTATAATAATTATAAAAGTTATAAAAATATTTATTGAGAAAACACATTTTAAAGTTAACTGTAAAAGTGCATGTCCTATTGGCATATTAACTGCATATTTTCACCTATATCTGCTAGGATATCAACTGAGAACTTCAGGGACATGAAATTAGAGGCATAATGGAAGGTTTTTATGACAAAATCTCAAAATCAAAAATTGGACAGTGCGACATGCATTTCCTTTTGCCAGAGCGGGTCACATATGCCATTGAGTAATGGCCAGAGTGCAATAAAGTTGTTCTTTTGTTTTTAACACTCATTATACCTTACAAAATGCTTACTGAAACAAAATAATTTTTTATGATGTTAAAGAATGTCTTCAACAATTACTGGTCATATCGACATTACAAAAAAAATTGCAAGAATTATTGGCGAGATCAAACATACTCAGAATTTGTGTTGACAATTTTTTGTAATTTATTTTGCTGACATTTGTCTAATCTGAATTTCTGTGTAAACCAATATGATTTCAGTCCCAGCCAGCTACTTAACACTGGATAAAATCTATCTATACCAGCATCTATTTAATCCAGATTTCTGTGTAAACCAGTATGATTTCAGTCCCAGCCAGCTACTTAACACTGGATAAAATATGTCTATACTGGCACTCTGTCTAAACCAGCATCTATTTAATCCAGATTTCTGTGTAAACCAGTATGATTTCAGTCCCTGCCAGCTACTTAACACTGGATAAAATATGTCTATACCGGCACTGTGTCTAAACCAGCATCTATCTAATCCAGATTTCTGTGTAAATCAGTATGATTTCAATTTTCAGTCCCAGCCAGCCACTTAACACTGGATAAAAATCTATCTATACTGGCACTTGTCTAAGCCAGTATTATTTTGTTGTTTCCAACTGGATCTGGTTCCATGTTCGACTTAATAATTGTATGTTTTAACCATTAATGTCAAGCTCTGATAGTAAAATCTTTAATTTAATTATATCAGTTTCCAGTAACAGCATTCCAAGACCAGCCTACATTCTAGAAACCAGTCTATTTGTAAGCAATCTACGTGTTCTAGATATCTGTTCAAGAACCAGTCTACTTATTCCAGAACCAATGTATAAGCTAGAACCAGTCTATACATTCTAGAAACCAGTCTATTTGTAAGCAATCTACGTGTTCTAGATATCTAGATCTATGTTCAAGAACCAATGTATAAGCTAGAACCAGTCTATACATTCTAGAGCGGGTTAAAAAACCCAGTAAATATACAAGACCAGTCTATGCATTAAATATATACCTTACAGCAGCCTAAACATTAAGGAACTCGTCTACACATTATAAAACCAGTCTATAAAATGTAAAACCAGTCTCCATATTCAAGAACCAGTCTAAACATTATAAAACCAGTCTACATATTCTAGAACCAGTCTAAACATTATAAAACCAGTCTACATATTCTAGAACCAGTCTAAACATTAAAGAACCAGTCTACATGTTGTAAAACCAGTCTACAATTCTAGGACCAGTCTAAACATTATAAAACCAGTCTACATATTCTAGAACCAGTCTAAACATTAAAGAACCAATATATATATATATATATAGTTACTCTTGATAAAAATGAATGGCATTAAAAAATCAGTTCTGTACAGCTAAAGACGTATTGTGTATGTAAAACATCCCTGCAGATAATGATGAATCACAACTGTACGTATTATTCAGCCCTCCAAGTTCTGATCATCTTGTGACGGCAATCGGGTAGGAATATTAACTTTGAAAATACCCAATAATGATGAAAATGTCATCGCAAATCAAGTTTTGTAGGAATATTCACTATGAAAATACTCAACAATGATGAAAATGCCATTGCGAATCAGTTTTATAGGAATATTTACTATGAAAATACTCAACAATTATGAAAATGCCATTGCGAATCAGTTTTGTAGGAATATTAACTTTGAAAATACACAATGATAAAAATGCCATAGCAAATCAGTTTTATAGGAATATTTACTATGAAAATACTCAACAATGATAAAAATGGCATGGAAAATCAGTTGTGTAGGAATATTAAAGTAAATACCCAACAATGAAATAAAAATGCCAGAGTTAATCAATTTTGCAGGAATATTAACAAAGTAAATATCTAACAATGATAAAAATGACACTGAAAATCAGTTTTGTAGGAACATTAACTAAGTAAATACCTAAGAATGATAAAAATGCCATAGCAAGTAAATATTCAAAATCATGAAAATGCAATCACAAATCAATATTGAGGGAATTAACAAAGTAAATATTCAACAATGATAAAAATACCATCGTAAATCAGTTTTGCAACAGTTTTTTTTTATGGCTGCCGGCCGATTGCCGTCACAAATTTCGAGGGCTGGTCATTTTCACACCTGACAGTTAACAGCTGTGGCTAGCTGCCTTGGTTCATGTCAGTCGCGTGTCCTAGCTAAATAGTCAACAATACAAGTTCCTTGAATAAAATATAAAACATATTTAATCTGCATCATTTTTCAACACTCATTGTCGTCTGTCGTCTCTTTCTCTCAATCCGCTCTCTTTAACACAAAGTAAACTATAGCACATTTCATTAACTTGGAAAACTTAAAAAACACATCAGCATTAAAACATGGTTGGGGTATTTTTTACGATTTGTTTGGCCTTCTGAAGAACCATCAACGTTTTTCATTCCAGCCTTTCATTTTCGTCTCTTAAAAATTTGTGATTTGACCTTTCAAGCTTATAAACATGGATCCATTTTATCATTGAATTTTCTTTTCAAGAACTGTCTATTCTTACTAAACATTTTTCATTCCTCCATTCTTGAAAAAATAAATTGTGATTTGACCTTCAAGGATATTACAATACGGTAGATCCATTTTTTCTTTGAATTTTCTTTTCAAGAACAGTCTATTCTTATTTCAGCACAAAAACATTTTTCATTCCTCCATTTTTGAAATCCAAAATTGGTGATTTGACCTTTCAAGCATATTAAAATAGATCAATTTTATTTTTATCCATGAATTTTCTTCTTAAGAACCATTTTTTATTCCAGCACCATCATTTTATTTTCCAGTATGTTAAAAATCTTTTAATGTTCATGATTTGACCTTCAAGCATTTCAAAATAGATCAATTTTATCAGTAATTCTTATTCCAGCACCATAAACATTTTTCATTCCAGTATGTTCGAAATCTAAAGTTTGTGCTTTGACATTCAAGCATATTAACATGGATCCATTTTATAAATTTTCTTTTCAAGAAGCATCAATTCTTTTTCCAGTATCATCAACACTTTTCTTTCCAGTATTTCGTAATTTGACCTTCAAGCATTTCAAAATAGATCCATTTTATTTCAGCACCATCAACAATGTTCATTCTAGCATGTTTGAAATTTAAAACAAGAAATTCCACAATTGATAATCAATCCTTATGCATCATACAATAGATAAATGTTATCAATGGTTTTTGTTTTGCAAACATTATCATTCCAGGTCATTTGAAATCTAAAATCCTGAATTCATCATTCGGTTGTTCATGAATATTAAATTCAATCCATTTTATCAATGACTTTATTGAGATGCATCAACATTTTTTCTTCCTGGTTCTTTGAAATAGAAAATATTCAATTCCAAATGCATTATTTGGTTTTTCATGCATCTTAAAATCCATTTTATTGATGTCCATCAACATTATTTATCAGGGCTTCCACTAAAATATTTACTCCCTTTGGAATATATTTAAAAATGTGAGGGAATTGCCCGTTTTAACATTATTTTTACACAGGGATTGTCAAGAATATCTGTGATTCCGCTATCGCGCAGCTTAGCGGAAACCCTGTTTATTCCAGGTTGTTTGAATGCATTATTTGGTTCTTCGTGCATATTAAAATAAACCCGTCATGACGTATCCAAAGAACCCCATCATGACGTATCCAAAGAATTGTATCTTGTAAAAATATGTAGTTTTTCCATCCTTTTCTCTTTCATCAGTGTTCTTTTAATATGTACACAACTATCAACAATCGATCAGCCAGGGAAAAATATTCCAGATTATTTTTCATAACGGTTCCGTTCTCGTACAGAAAATAGTTCTTCAAATAGAAAGGTCAGCCAGGGAAAAAATATTCCTGATTATTTTTCATAACGGTTCTGTTCTCGTACAGAAAATAGTTCTTCAAATAAGAAAGGTTATTTAGCACATAGGAAACATTCACGAGGCTTCCGCACTCTCCACTGAAAATAATTCTTTGTGTAAAGCGGGGAACTCAATATCGGGCGCGGATTCACGGAACCTGTTGAGCACTCTTATGTGATGCTGACTCAGTGTCCGTAGCACCGGCGTGTGCTGCAACAATTTTAATAGCAGGTGCGAATCGTCATGGTGATTAACACCGATTTCCAGTTTCAAAGCGGACAATATTTTATCGTGCAGTTTCTGAATATCAACTGTGTCTTTCAACCCAGGGCGATCTGTGAAAAGAAAGAATGTATGTGAATTAATTTAATTAGTTTTTCATAAAATGGAGTTATGTTTTAACACGTTGACTGCCATAAAACAAAATGGCAGCCAATCCCCATTGCCAACCCATGATTTTGTTTTAAAACAATGTATAAAACAAATTAATCATCAATAAACAATTTTATTGATTATTACATTGATTTGTTAGTCCCGTTGCCAGAAAGCTTACTTTACGAGTATACTCGTAGTCGGCAGTCATAGTGTTAAAGAATGTAAATTAATTTAATTAGTTTTTCATAAAATGGGAGTTATGTTTTCTAGAATGTAAATTAATTTAATTTGTTTTTCATAAAATGGAGTTATGTTTTTAATAATGTAAATTAATTTAATTTGTTTTTCATAAAATGGAGTTATGTTTTTAAGAATGTAAATTAATTTAATTAGTTTTTCATAAAATGGAGTTATGTTTTCAAGAATGTAAATTAATTTTTCATAAAATGGAGTTATGTTTTATTTATCAACATAATTAGAGCACATTTGTTTTGCTTTTAATCATCAGCGGACACAATTATTTATTAGTAATGTTTTGTTTTATTTAATGACACCAGTAGAGCACTTTAAAAAATATTTAATCATCAGCTATTGGGACATCAAATCTATGGTCATTCTCACACTTTTTAAGAGGAAATCTGCTTCTGCCACATAGGTTACTCTTTCCAATAAGCACTTGTCCAGACAGAATAGCACAAAAAACGATATAAAGGCTTACCTGAACTGATTAGAATCAAAGCACTAAGCAACGCCAGCTCGCTCTCGGACATGTTAAAATTCTGCATCAGTTTCACAAACTCAAATATGCTGTGCATCAAAATCTTTTCTTCATCAACTGGAAATAAAACATCAAATCACTTGAAACAAAGTAAAGTTTGTTTTATTTAACGATATCACTAGAACACATTGATTTTTTTTTTATCTATCAGAGGCTATTGGACATCATTCATATTTTCATTTTGAATTTTTTTTAGAGGAAACCAGCTGCTGCTACATAGGCTACTCTTTCCGATAAGCATATAAAGTAAAGATTGTTTTATTTAACGACACCACTCGAGCATATTGATTTTTTTTAATCTATCAGCGGCTATTGAATGTCAAACATAAAGTAAAGTTTGTTTTATTTAACAACGTCACTAGAGCACATCGATTTTTTTTATGTTAACAGTGGCTATTGGACGTCATTTATGTTTTCATTTTGAAACATTTTTAGAGGAAACCAGCTGCTGCTACATAGGCTACTCTTTCCGATAAGCAGCAAGGGATCTTTTTATGCACTTTCCCACAGACAGGACAGCACATACCACATCCTTTGATAAACCAGTGGACATGCTCCAGACTGCGTTACATCCCACTC
>JAUTWP010157594.1:0-11125 GCA_033042655.1 Cyathermia naticoides
CATTATTAACGTGCAAAGAGGCCACGGGTCTGTGATGACCAGTGTCCACCCACGAGGAATTGCGTTCAATCTATTTTGAGGATTTAAAGGGGTCAATGTGTCTGGACAATTACTAAACTATTGGATGTCTCTTTGAGTTTTATTAATTTTTCTTAAATTAAAAATGTGTATTTCAATGTAGATTAAAAAATAATACATGTTTATAAACTATATATAGTTTTTAAATTAAGTGTATTGCAATGAATTGCAAATGTAATAATTATTTAGTTTTCAGATTAATTGTTTAGCAAAAGTAAGGTTTGTTTTATTTAACGACGCCACTGGAGGACATTGATTTTTTATCTTATCAGCGGCTATTGGACGTTATTCGTATGGTCATTTTGACAGATTTGGTTTAGAGGAATCCTGCTGCCGCCATATTGGATACTATTTTCGATAAGCAGCAAGGGATCTTTTATATGCACTTTCCCCACAGACGGGACAGCACATATCACGGTATTTGATGAACCAGTTGTGGAGCACTGGTTGGAACAGATCATAGCTCAAACTGCAGATGGCTCCACAGAAGGATCGATCCAACGACAGACTGCTTACAAAGGCAGGCATGATACCGACTGAGCTACATCCTGCTCCCAATCGTTTGTTTAATAATGGTTCACTTTTAGAAGTTTATGTTCTCTTTTGTCTGGGAAGCAGACTACAGAAGTAATAAACCCGATGAAAGGTTAAAGTGGCAGTGTCTGTTTTAAAAACAATATTTAAACATTTAGAATATATCTTGTACGTTTGTTTGATGCGCACCACCCTCCATTTTTCTGACGCAACGATCTGCTGTACTATATTTAGGTCACGTGAATAGCGCTATGCCTCGCCGATTTATAGTGTATTTCTCGTTATTTAATTACGATACAGCAAATCATTGTGTCAAAAGAATGGAGCGTGGTGCGCATCAAACAAACGTACAATCATTATTCTAAATAGTTAAATATTTTAATGGTTTAGGTACTAGTCCTCTAAATCAATTTTTAAATATGATTTCAAAATTATTAAAATCCATGGAAATGCCTTTAAAATTTAATTTAAAAGCAATTAAAACAACAATAACCAAACACACACCGTATATCTTATGTTTATTATTCTAGTTGAAATCGTGATGTTTTAGTGCGATGTACTTGTTGCGACAGACACTCTACTTTCCAAGAATAGAACAAACTCAATAAATAACCTATTATTATTGTGCGGGAAGAACATATGTGTATTTATTTCATAAGACACTTATACAATTGCGTCAGATGATATAATATTACACGAGAATAACATGAATATATAAAAATAAATGAAAATAAATAGAATAAAAACAAAATTCAATCAATATATAGCTATTAATGTTATTGTTTTCATTTAATTTTTGTTTGATTCTGGATGTAGTCGATATAATAATAACATTACGATTGATTCCATGTTGCACACATCTTTAGTAGGATTGTAAGAAAAGGGGGCGCCATACCTACAAGTAAAGTTTATTTTGTTTTTTATTTTGGAACACATTGATTTTTATCTTATCATCGGTTATTGGACGTCATTCAAATTGTCATTTTGACACACTTTTTTAGAAGGAAACCCGCTGTCGCCACATAGGCTACTCTTTTAGATAAGCAAAAGGGGATCTTTTATATGCACTTTTCCATAGAGAGAACAGTGCATACCATGGCCTTTGATGAACCAGTTGTGGACCACTGGTTGGAACGGAAAATAGAAAGAAAGGCATGTTTGTTTAATGACATCCAAACACACATTGCTTTAATCAAGAGTGCCAAACATGGCATTTGAGACTCACGCTCTTTAGACGTAATGCTATAAAACAGTTTCCTACAGAAAAGACAGCACATACCACAACCTTTGACGAACCAGTCGTGAACCATTTGTTTGAACGGAACATAGCCCACATTTTATGCATTTTTGACCACGATAATGGATAAATTCTATGAATACAGATTTGTTTAGGAGCAGGACGTAGTTACTAAACAATTTTATACCACAGAATGACACCCAATTTAGCTATCTTATTTTTGTGCTGGGGTGTCATTAAACAGATGTTTCTATTCTATGTAAACTGAATACCAAAAGAAACGATACCAAGACTCTGAGATACTACTAAAGAACAACCAAAACATGTTGAATGTTAAAAAGAAAATTTTGTTCACAACATGCCAAAACATCATTCTTTCGAAATATTACCTCGGTCGCTATCTTAGTTACACTTTTAAAAGTTTAATGGGGTCAGCTCTCTGTCTGTGAAAAAGAACGGTAACGTAGATTTCATTCTTTTTTGTAACCGTTTGACCTGTGAAATGCCAGGTTGTCTCTCAATTTGCAAGAAAGATTTGAAGTAATTAGCGATGTTTTATATGAACTTACATGAGTCCGTGTAATAATAACGTTTTCAGATAAATAATTTGGACCAACAGCATTGGCGCCTATACTCTGAGAATGCGCCTTTAGTGACGTCGTTAAATAAAACAAAGATTTCTCTTTTTACAAATCTGTTTGTTAAAGACGTCACACGTGAGTGGCATGACACTAATCGTTATTTATACTTACACATCTAGTAAATAGGATGATTTAATTAAGTATTTTGTCATTTCTCACCTCTAGGCGTAGTTTTATTTGTGCTGTGTCATTGTTAATTATGGGTGATTGATCTGTCGGTCAGGTCACGTAATCAGAAAACAACACACTTATTGAATTTTCTCAGCACGTTTTTGTCAGCACGAACACAAAACTATTATATTCAAAAATATATTTGGCATTATAATTTATATCAAAGAAATTAAATTATTTTTTATTTACGTCTCACCATTAAAAATATAATACATGTAATATAAAATTATTTAATAATAATACATTTAATAAAAAATTATAAAACAATATAAATATAAAATACAGAAACATAGTTCCTTTAACCTTTAACAGAGGTTAAACCTTTTCCTTTCTTGTCTGATTCATTTTGAAGAACTAACACACATAAAAGGATAAACAATGAAACATATTCATATTCAATATAAAATTCCCTCTGCAGATCATAAACCTGACATTACATCCGAGACGTGATCGAGATAGATGGGAAACTGTGATACATAACGACCAGAAAGTCGTACCAATCTCCGGGCTACCCCAAGAGGAGCGGTCGTCTGCTGACTGCAAATACTCGCCGTCTGCCTCTTCTTGATTCATCGATCATCTTTGTTGCAATGCGACGGAAATAGAGAGCTCGAAGAATGCATATTACGTGTATTATGAGTATAATAATGTATTAATCGCGAGGAGGGTGTATTTACTAGTTCATTCATATAATGTAATTTAATTTTTTTATTTCATTCATGTAAAACTATTTATCAACCGAGTAAAGTTTGTTTTATTTTAACGATGCCTCTAGAGCACATTTAGTTTTATCTTATCGGCTATTGGACTTCATACATATGGTAACTTTGACACATTTCTTCAAAAGAAATCCGCTGCCGCCACATATATTACTCTTTTCGACAATCAGCAAGTGATCTTTTATATATGTTAGCGGCAATAGGGATAATTAGGTAATAACGTTAATGCCTAGGTAATAAGGTACTTCCTAGGCAATAGCGATCATGATCATTTGAACCAGGCATTAATACCTTAGGTAATAGCGTTATTGCCTGCAAATACTGGATGGCATTCACACTAATGCCAAATAGCAGTGATAATGCTTATTACATCATAACATGATACTAATGTAGGAATATATCTTTATTTTCAGAATACTAAATATCATTTATTAATGCATGGTGCTGAATGGTGACATCCACTGTTACACAGCATTCCACTTTTTTGCATTTACATCTCATGGAAACACATTTAGCAGATGACGTGCAATTGCATTTCTGAAATCCCTGTCCTCCAAATAATGATTCCTTTAGGACAGTTTCTCTCAAAGATAATGTCTGTGTCGTAGAAATGTCATCTTCATTCAGTAGACGTTGTCTGGCAATCCCAAACTGTAAACCATATCTCGTTGCTATTTTGGCAGCTATCGTTCTCATTCACTTTCCACATGTAGCCCATTAGATTTTTCATGCCGTCTTTTCCTCTATCATACTCGAAAATTTTGACATAGACAGTGTCACCTTCCTTCGGCACACCTAGTAAGACTTTGCTTCGGTTCAGAATGGACTTCGCCTGTTTTGCCATTGCGTTTCTAACACGATCTCTAGTCTCTATCTGTCTAACTTCCGACATGCACATGGAACATTTACCAGAGTCACACTTTGCACTGCAGTTTGAACACAGATCATTTTCAAGTGATTCAAGCGGAGTAGTTGGGACCACGTCTGTATCTGTTTCAGTATCAGTGTATGTTGTATACACATCTGATGCAGACCCTTTCCTTGGAATAACTGCTTTTTCTAAATCTTCCCTACCTCCATGTCCAGTGTCCATGTGTGCTTTTTCTAGAATTCCGAACATTTCTTCAATGAAACAATAAACTGCTTCTCCGTTATTTTTCTCCACTTTAGCGGTCAGAGACGTTCACATCCAGCAACTTCCAAAATATAGTATTTCTTTTTCAATCTGTAAACTGAAGTAGTATTCGATTTGCCGTGCTTTATATCTTCAAGAATCTTAAAATACTGTATTCGGTCATAAAGGTTCCGAGTCTTCTTATTGTGGTACTTTACTAATGTAGCTTCAGTAAATATTTGTTCTGCGATATTAATCGACCACAAGAGTATTTGTGACCATCTATTTACTTGTACAGCTCACTTTGTACAGCTCACTTGTTTTTTCCCTTTGCATATCACGTTTATGGGATAATTGATCTATTATCAAGTTCACCAATCTGGATAGGGTAGAGTGTCCTAGCTAAATACTAATTAGGCATTAAGTCTATTACCTTAGGTAATAAGAGAAATGTCAGTGAAAATATTCAGGTAATAAGCTTAATACCTGATTAAATTAGGCAACAACACTACTGCCTAGGCAGTACCTTATTGCCTAGTCATTAACGTTATTACCTGATTGTCCTTATTGCCGCTAACATATATATATAACAAATATGTTAAAAACCTGACAATTAAATGAAATATAAATTCTCAAAAAATAATACCCCTTACATATGACAAGAGATCTTTTATATGCACTTTCCCACGACCTTAGATGAACCAGTTGTGGACCACTGGTTGGAATGGAAAATATCCCAAACTGCAGGTGGTTCCATTGAGAAGGATCAATCCTACGACCAACCACTTCAAAGATGGACATGCTACCATTGGTGCTATGAATGAATGAATGAATAAATGGATGAATAAATAGATAAAAGAATGAACAAATAAACAAACAAAGGAATGAGTGAATGAAAGAATCAACAAAATAAAAATAAAAAACAAATTTGCTTACTAACAATCTACAGTGGACTCTGTCTAAACCGGATCCTTATGGGACCAGAAAAATATGCTGGATTAGACAGAATTTTTCTAGTGTTATAAGTCAATTTGGGACTGAAAAATGAATCCTGTTTAAAACAAATTTTTGTATTAGACAGATGCCAGTTTGGACAGAGTGCACTGTACCATACTTTGTGTGATCAACAATAAAAATAAATACTTTTAAAGCTACTAACCTTGTTAACGACTGTTTTCCACATCCACCTACTCCAACCAGCAAAGCGTTGCCTCTTTCCTGTCGAATCATGCGCACAATACGCGTCACGTGCTCCACAGCATCCATGAAGAACACCAACTTCATCTCTTTAGATGATTGCATGTTGTAGTCATCTAGATACTGCAGACACAAGAAAGAATTATTGAAAAATTCTTTCTCTTCAAAACAAAATTTGTTTTATATAGTAAAACAGGTATTATTCGATGGGTGTACATTTTTGTAATATCGAAATTACAGCAGTCTCGTGGTTTTTAATTTCCGCGGTGGACAGAAATAAATAAAAAAGTAAAGTTTGTTTTGTTTAATGATGCCACTGGAGCACATTGATTTTATCTTATCATCGGCTATTGGACGTCATTCATATGGTAATTTTGACAAAAAATTTGAGTAAACCCGCTGCAGCCACATAGATAAGCAGTAAGGGATCTTTTATATGCACTTTCCCACAGATAGGACAGCACATACCATGGCTTTTGATGAACCAGTTGGAACGGAATGTAGCACAAACTGCTGATGGGTGCATGGAGAAGGATTGATCCTATGACCGACCACTTCAAAGGCAGTTACTACTGACTGAGCTACATCCCACTCCACACAAAAAACAATTATTGAAAAATTATTCTAAAAAAAAGTTTGTTTTATATGGTAAAACGGGTATTATTTGTGGAAGTAAATTTTCGAAATTATATCACCCACGGTTTTTAATTTTGAACACATATGGTGATGTAGACAATATAAATTTTTTCATATTTGGTTATTTAATTTTAAAAGGCAAGGAAAAATTAAATTTAAAATTAAATAACCAAATATTTACAGAGACAGAAATATTTGGTCTAATGGTGATGTAAACATTAAAAATTTCAACTCACATCTTGAAGAAGTATCTGCAGTTTCTTGAAGTCTGGGAATTCCTCGTACATCCTGTCATCAGCGTTGGCGCCCATCTTGTGAAAATCTCCAAACAGAATCGGAGATGTGATAAATGACTGGGGCTCCATTGTCTATGAAAGACAAGAGAAAAAAAAAATGTCTATTTAAAGACTCCATTCAAAATAATCTGCTTATACAGGGATGGAAATTACATTTCTTTTACCACTATCCCAAACTGAAAGGAATAGAAGATTTCAGAAAGCCTATTTCATATGAGAATGTAATATCCCATTAACAGTAAAGTTGGTTTTGTTTTACAATACCACTAGAGTACATTGATTTTTTATCTTATCATTGGCTATTGGACGTCATACATATGGTCATTTTGACACATGCTTTAGAGGAAACCCGCTGCCACCACATAGGCTACTCTTTTTAATAAGCAGCAAGGGATCTTTTATATGCACTTTCCCATAGACAGGACAGCACATAACATGGTCTGATGAATCAGTTGTGGAGTACTAGTTGGAACGGAAAATAGCCTAGACTGCAGATGGGTCCACTGAGAAGGATCGATCCGACCGAATGCTTCAAAGGTGTGCATGCTACCGACTGAGCTACATCCTGCTCCTCCCATTAACAGTACTGGTACTTATAAACAAACTTATTCACATGTGCAAACCAAATGCTCAGTCATTTTGTTGAGCCAAAATAATAAATATTGTTATGGTTGCAAATGTGAAGATGGAAAAGTTCCATTTTATAATGCCAGTATTCATGATAGAACACTGAAATATTTGTTTTACTATTTTGTTTGGGACATTACTAATTTAGAAATAGCGGAATAGTGTGCGTTTCTGCTATAGAAACAAAACAAAAAGTTTGTTTTGTTTTACGGCGCCACTGTAGCACATTGATTTTTTATTTCTTCAGAGGAAACCCAACACATAGGCTACTATTTCTGATAAACAGCAAGGGATGTTTCATATGCACTTTTTCACAAACAGAACAGCACATACCATGGCCTTTGATGAACCAGTTGTGGAGTACTGTTTGGAATGGAAAATAGCCCAAACTAAAACACCCCAAAACACATTTTATTTTTGACCTCAATATAATAGCCATTTCTTGTTGGTTGTTGTATATGTTCAACTGTACTAAGCTCACCTCTGCAAAATGCTTGGAAGCCATCTCTGACATGATCTCATGGAAAAACATTTTGTCCTCGTTGTTGATGAGACGATCGTGGAAGACCCGCTGAGCTTCGTGACAGAAGAGACGGAAAATCTGTTTGTTGTCTCGAATCACACCAGGGTCGGCTTGTAGAACTCCTGAACAAGACATAAAGTAAAGTTTGTTTAACAGTAAAGTTTTATTTAGACTCAGATCATAAAAAAATATACATGAGCAAGCTACAAATGAAAATCTGTTTGTTGTCTCGAATCACATAGTTAATAAGACAATATTAAAACCTCTAATAACAATGTCACAATATTCAAACAAAAATGTTGGGTTTTTAGGATCATGGATTTTTTAATCAAGATTTCCAACTTGGAGAATGGAATAAAAAAAACCCATTGAGTTACTTACCTTTAATGAACAGAGTTACCTACCTTGTATACATTTGGAGGTCAGGTCATGGTGCTTATAGCAGATGCCTCTCCCGGGTGCCGTTTAAAGTTCAAACCATCTACTGCGTCCGGGACAGATATTAATCTTAGTAGAAGAGAGGAAACCAGCTACCGCCACATTGTGACTACTCTTTTCGATAAGCAGTAATGAATCTTTTATATGCACTTTCCAATAGACAGGATAACACATACCATGGCCTTTGTTAAACCAGTTATGGAAACACTGGTCGGTGTAAGTGGAAATACCTCATTGAGCCTTGTAGACATTTGGACAGATCTCTCAGGTTGAATACGTAATGGCTGGTGTAAATAATGTACTGCATGAAGTTACCTACCTTGTACACATTTGGACAGATCTCTCAGGTTGAATACATAATGGGATTTCGCTGGTGTTGGTAGAAGATCTGTACTCATGCGACCGTATATCTCAACCGCAGCCGATACAACGGACTCGGTAGCCTGCCTAACAGCATGCGGGAAGTCTATCAGGAAGCCAGTTAGAATTGCCTGCATGAAGAAAATAAATATGATGCTTAAAACAGAAAAAATGTGTTTAATACTCAATAAGGTTTTTTAAAGTTTCTTTCTAAGATTAGTCTAACAATGATAGAGAGAGGGAGGGAGGGAAGGAGGGATAGGGCGGTGGAGAAAGGGAGAGAACTAATAGAAAATATAAACACAATTGCAATCTCACCCACTTATCTTATAACATATTTTACTAATACAAAATACAGGGGACTTGTCTAAACTGGATCCTGACAAATATGCTGGTTAGACAGTCCTGGGATTAGACAGAGGCAATTTGGGACTGAAAAATGAATCCTGTTTAGACAGATTTCTGGATTAGACAGATGTCGTTTTTAGACAGAGTGAACTGTATAAACAAAACTACAATCTCTCCATCTTATAACATATTTTACTAATACAAAATATAAACACTACTGAGTTTTAAATTTGAAATTTCTACTTAGATAGTGATGCTTACCATGAACATATGTTTCAGCGAGTACTCGGACGGTGGTGGAATTGTCAGCATACTAAAATGACGAAGCAGTCTGGGAGAAATTGGATTACGTCCTCCACCGGGGGGCGCACAGGCAGCAGAAAGTGTCACATCCTGTAGAGAGAAAATAATTTGATGTACTGAATTTTTGTTAAAAGGAGAAAAATCAACAACATTAAATTTATGTTTATGTATATGCAGTACCTTTCCTTCCTGTATAATTTAAATTAAAATACAATTTGATTTACTAAATAAATAGAAAATCTGACGTTAGATTATGGTATAAATGACCATTTCTATTAACATAAAAAGAGCTATTTTAATGTTTTTATATTCATCTTCATAGAAGAAACACAGTACCTGTATTTCTTTCCAATAAAATTTTAATTATGGTACGAATGAGTATTTCTATCAACATAAAAAGTGCTATTTAAAGGGGCAATGTCTATTTAAAAAAATATTTAACCATTTAGAATATATATTGTAAGTTTGTTTGATGTGCACAATGCTCCATTCTTCGAATGCAACTATCTGCTGTACCATATTTAGGTCATGTGCATAGCACTACGGCTCAGCCTAGACTTGGCGATGGCGGACAGCTAGTGACCCGCTTTGCCGATTTATAGTATATTTCATGTGATCTAATTACGATACAACAAATCATTGCATCAGAAGAATGAAGAGTGGTGCGCATCAAACAAACATACAAGATATATTCTAAATGGTTAAATTTTTTTTTTTAAAACAGACACTGCAACTTAAAATTTTTGTTATATTCATTTTTTGTTAAAAAAAATTCAGTACCTGAATTTCTTTCCAGAATAATTTTTCCCGATCGTAAAATCCTCCGAAATCTTGGTACTGTCGCAGAAGTTCGATGGGAGGCTGTGACCCGTATGTGTCGAGTTTAGGCATGTTCAGATCATCAATGAAGATAATAACTCGTTTACCTTGTGGTGCTCCTGCAAACAGTTGGTTTAAACAACATTGTAAACTGATACAGAGCTTTGTAGGGTCCGCAAGTGTTCACCTGTCCACTAGTCTAACAATTAACATTAGCGGTTGCAATGTTGACTGCTAGTGTCACAATTTAAAATGTTACACTAGCGGTTAACACAGTCGACTTATTTTACTACATCGACCGTTAGACTTAGTGTAACAACGCCAACGATTAGAACAGCAATAATATTAATTAATTTAGTTTATTGGATACATAACTTGATTCAAAACCAGTAGATACTTTGTTCGAACCCAGCGATAGGCTGTCTGGTCGTTTTAGGATAGGACAGTACAGGACAATATTTCACCATGCTTATGTCCACAAAAGTCTGAAGGTGTACCCAAGGCGGGAGAGGGCATTTTAATTATCAGCGCCATTTAAATAACTTAGTGGGTTGATCATCATGTTCATAACTAATAGGTACTGGGTTTGAACCCAACCAGAGGCTATGTGCCTATAATAAAGCTTTGGTCAGTTCACATGCCCTAAGTGTAGCCGTTTGGGGTAGTACCCACTCCCCTACCCCTATATTTTTTATTGCCGCTTTTCCCCATTCCTAAACAAATCCAAGCTATATTGGCGGCTTTGATTTCTTCTTATGTCTTTGATGTGTGGGACTGGAACCCTTTGATATCGATTGTTTCAGATATAGCCTATCCTACTTGGAATTAAAAGGAAAGGAATGCTTTAAAGGTATTAGAACCGTATATACAGGTATTGATGCGTCAAAACACATAAAATAATATTTGTTGGCTACATTGGTTATTCACTTACCGATCTGGAAATTTGCATGCTCAAACTCTACCACGTAAGTGTGATAATTGATAAACAAAACCTTGTGCAGGCTAGATGAATGTACATTTCGGCTGACCGGTGTTACGATCAGATTGTGTAGCATGCTTATTTTGTACATGCGATAAGCTTTAT